>JAGGCT020004204.1:229488-256954 GCA_017654935.2 Phymorhynchus buccinoides
GGACAACGCGGCAGATGTTTGCTTTGATTAACCCTTTCCCGCAGCCATTTTTCAGCCAAACTTACCATTGAACTTACCTGATAGAGGAACAAAAGATCTCAAATATTGCGAATTTCCCCGTAACATGTATAAAACATTAGGGCCTATCCTTACCTCCGAAAAAAAAAAAAAAAATAACAATTATGAAAAATAAGGGTGTTTCGATACGGCCCGGTTTGAATGCTTTTTATTGCCAGGGGGTGTTGATCATTGTGTGCACAAATGCGACTTGGCAGTGAAGGGTTTAAAAGACTGGTGCCTTCTGCGTCATGGGAGCAAGGGCTGATACATCAGTCTTATTGACTAGCGTTTTGCATTTGTAACGTGTGAGGCTAACTGACATTGTCTTAGTAAGGCCAAATATATTCTACAATGGTAGATGGATTACTTAAGAGCTCGGCACCCGGGCTGATCTAATTATCGTTAGTGGGGACATGACACTTTTTCACAGTGGAGGCTATCCAAAAACTCAGACTGGACTTAACGGGAGAATTCAACTGGCTATCGCTGTCAAAATGTGTACTGTCTTCACAGGGACATACCATTGTTTCCTGTCCTTCACTACTACTCATATAGGGAAAAGAGAACAGATGCTTATCTTCCCCTATACAGTCTTTGGTAAGGCTAAAGGATAAATGTTTGCAGCAATTAATTTTCTTAGTAGCGACTTTCTGTTTTGCTTTGTTTTGCTTGTCTTTGTTGTTGCTTACAAAACAGCGCGGATTCGCAATCGTTGTGGCGTGGCGACAATTTAAAACGAACATCATTTTAAGAGCGCCTCCATTTTGAAGTGCGGTCTATTTTACCACACCACTCATTACATACACCGAAGTCGCTTCCCCTGCTTTTCATAATTTTAATCTGTTAATGCCAGAATGTTATCTCTACACCATTTCGTACACTTTTTACATCTTTTGGAAACATTTAAACTATTTATCCTACGTATACTCATCGAAAGAAAGACTGCATACTCGTCGTGTCTGTTGCAGTGTCTGTATTACTTATGTTTATTTATTTTTCTACGCTTAAAATGACGATTCATTTGGTCTGTTCAGCATATAATTATTTCTCCTACTTTAAAAGTGTAGATATACACAACTGAAATGTATCAATTCTGATCGCTTCTCGGCCTTTTGCTAAGACAGTGGTTCAGGAACTAAATTTTTTGTTTATACCCTGGTTGGTTTGTCAGGCCCGTCGTACATGGCGAAAGCCGATAGGCGACGTTAAACTGAACTTCCATCCAACTGAAATGTTTACTTTACGCCCAAGGTTTTTTTTGTCTGTACTTTTCTTCTCTTTTACATATTGTGCGAACAATTTTGGACCGACAGAACCGACAAGTGAGTTATAGGTTTTGTGGCTTGTGCCACAAAACAAAATAGAAATCGCTCCATTCTAGCCATTCAGGGCCTTATCACGTTGAATATCCCGTACATGAGACCTTAGCATGAATGCAACTTAGAAGCTCTTCCAAAAGTCCTATTAATCCTATAGGACATTGGACGAGTTTCTAATAGCATCATGCTAGTCCTCATGCGATCTCAACGTGAATACGGGCCCTGTCCTACATCTCTTACAAGTCCTTAGACGTGGGAACCAAAGATCATTAGGATAAACAAAGGGGTGGGATTCTTCGTCCAGAAAACAAGAGCTCTATGGCAATCATACGACAAAACCCCGGCAGTGATTACCGAAATAAATCCAACTGGCTAAAAAAGATTATGCTACGTTTTTTGGTATCTCTATGCGAGATTGTGGGTTGTTATGCCAATGTTTTATGTGTTTACGTGACATGATTGTGTTCACATTATCGTAGTGGAGGTGAAGGGGGGACACTCCTTCTTGTGAGACCACATGAGTTACAAATGATTCCCACTTATTATCCAGAGTCCTCGACGGGCCAGACCGAAGACAACCAGACAGGCAATAGATCGACAAACAAACCGAACAATAAACTGAAGCAAGGGGGTGGCTTGGCCTGTGGGTCAAGCAATCATATTTGTCACCAATTGAAATGGATTAATTCCCCCGCCTTAGCACTCCCGACAGTCGCCTACCTACACTACGCTTCTGAACACTCCTCACCACAAACCCCCACCCCCCCACCCACCCCCATGTATTCCCAACAGTCATCTTTCACCTCTCTCTCCCAACCTCAGGGTCCAGACTGTCCATTCCCTCTGTCTCCTTTCTGAAGACGACCTCGTGGCTTGTTGTACCTTCTGTTTAGTTTTGCTCGTTGGACGGTGGTTTGCTTGTTAAAAGAATTAGTACTTATTTGCTATCGAAGATCGGCAGAAGGACAACACCCACGGTTGTCCTTTGCCGGGATCTGGCGATCGCAAATAAGTCTAATTCTTTGCGTATAGTTTTGGTTGTTGTGGTGGTTTTTTTTGGGGGTTGTTATTTTCTGTCGCCCCAGGGTATACCCCCGAACCGCTTGACAAATCGCTGCATTTTGGTGATGGTACACCATAAGGAGGACGGCATCCGCGCCATACATTATCGCCGTCGTGACCTTTGACCTTGTGTATGACCTTGAAAACACAAAATATTTAATTAGGGGCCATATTGAAAAACGCTATGTATTTAATTTATTTGACCAAGGTGTTTCTTGATTACTGATTGGTTTTATTTCGTTTGTTGTTGTGTAACAGTAAGGTGGGGGAAAAGCGGTTGACCAAAAAACCGGTGCCCAAACTCGTCGCGGTGTGCGAAAAAAAAACCGGTTCGAGATTGCTGTAAACCGTTTTTTTAACTGCAAACATGAAAGAAAGCTTTTTCTTTAGAATAACGTCATTCTTTTCGAAGAACAACACTAAATCTGCAGCGAAGAATGGGTGTTTGTAAACCAAGAGTTAGCTGTTTGCTCGTTTGTGATGGTGTATGGCTTTGACTTTGACTTTGAGTTGAGTGTTGAGTTGATTGTCATAAGTCATGTTTCTTTAGTTTTGTGTGTGTGTGTGTATGTGTGCAAGTGTCTGTGTGTGTGTGTGTGTGAATATTCTGGACAAATAAAATATGTGTTCGCATAGGTAAAGCTAGTGATGCGGAGTACTGGGGGTTATAAAAACCGTTTCATTCATTACAACAGTGTTCGGAGAAGGAAAACCGGTTAGAAACCGGTTCGGGATTTTTTTGAAAACCGGTTCTCTCAAATCTAATGAGCATGTGGCTAAGTAATATTGTCTGTTTGTGTTTTGTGTGTGGGTGCTTGGTGCACATGAATACGACGCGCATCATTAAATTACCAATAGTATATTTTTAGATAGATGAGACCGATTCCGCGCGTCCTCTCCTCGTCTCTATCATTCGTCTCTCTCTCTGTCTCTCTCTCTTCTCTTCTCTCCTCTCTCTCTCTCTCCTTCCCGCGACTCTCCTTGTCTCTCTCCCTCTCGTACCACGCCCCTGGCTCATCGTCCTTCAGTCGTAACTCCCCTCAGGTAATAGCTCGTCGTCTCTCTCTCTCTCTCTCTCTCTCTCTCTCTCTCTCTCTCTCCGTGGGCGCCAGCATTCCTCCTCTCCTTCCTCCCTCTCTCTGCTGTGCGTTGGTGGGGGGGGCGTGTGTGCGCGCTTGCTGTGCTTGTGTGTGTGGCTGGGGGTTGTTTCCTTTTTACACACTCTCTCTTATATTAGTGTGTGTGTGTGCGTGCGTGAGTGCAAGTGCATCGTGCATGCGTACTTGCGTCTGTGTGTCTCTTCCACCTGAATTTGTTTGGAATGTTTATTGAGTCATTCTAACTAGTGGTTTGTACTAATCAACGACACATTCACAGTTCCCCCCCCCCCCCCCCTTCTTCTACACATATCGTACTATTTTAAGAATGGCTCAACCCCCCTGCGTGCGCATCTCGACCATTCCAACGGAAGTGTCGCCATCTTAGTCCTTATTTTTGTGTAAACAAAGTGAAAATGTTATCTAAATGTGTAAATAAAACATCCAGATGTATAAACACAGTTTAGATTAAGTTTCGAATGGGAACAGCCAAATACGCAACATCGATCTGGCATTTTTCAAAAAAAAAGGTAAGTTTGAGGACATAAGATGGCGGTTTTTCTCCCATAATATGGCGTCCTGGGTACCAGCCATATGCCATATGAAGATCTCGCCACAGAGAGACAGTTTTTACACACTACACGAGTGACTACTACAGGGGTGGGGTCGGGGGTGATAACATGGCTGCGTTATCCTTCCTTTTCACATTTTTTTTAGGGTCGCCAATGTTCGCATTTTTAGCACCACAATGGTTTAACACCCAACAACCCAATGTCACTAAAAGGCATCAAATCAGGACCTGTTATCCAAATACCCTATTTTTCTTAATTTTGGGAGGTAAGGATAGGCCTAATGTTATATATGTCACAGAGGAATTCGCAATATTGCAGGATATATTTTTATTTTCTCTACCCAGTTAAGTTTAATGGTATTTTTGGGCTGAAAAATGGCTGGCGGTGAAAGGGTTAATGGACCCTGCTCACATTGAATATTGTTTGAATTAATACAAATATTCCATACTGGGCAGGAGAAATAAAGGGAACATTATTATTTAGACGCCAAGCCCCGTGGGAATACTGGGGGGTCTTCGTAAAATTAGTTTCCCCACCTTCTGGAAGTTCTGTGCTTTTAACTTCCACTAATCTGCTGTGACTCTCTCTTTGCTTCTATCACTCTGCCTTTTCCCTTTGGCTTTGTCTACACAAATCTACTACAACGTTTTCTGACTTCCGAAATGAACAATGTCCATTCTCCTGCCTGGAAAGAAAGGGAGACAAGAAGAGTGAAGGAAGGAAACTGAGATGAAAGAAAATCTTGAAAGTGGAAATGGAAAAAGGGATTTCTCCCTTGAGGAGCTCCTCCGAATGCGGATGGCCAGTTGGGAATGTGTCAGCTGTGTATGTGATGGCGGGGAGACCAGTAAAAAACTGAAAACTGGACACATAGGCTGGCGCGTACATAAGCTACCTACCCCATTATGGTCTTGGGTTCCTTGGCCTGGAAGGACGCAGAAGAAGAAGAAGAAGAATTTAGAATTTAGACGCCATCATTATTATCGCTTGCACGGGGTAAACAAATCTTTTACCTGCTCGTGTCAGTGAAGGCTTGCAGCAGCAGAGACAAGATCTCATCGGTGAGCAGCGTTGAAGATAATCACACTAGCTTCGTCCTAGATCCCTGGACATCATTTTATATTGTAATGCAAAACGCATGGAACGCTACCAAGATAATGAGAATAAATTATATGATTTAGGATCAACTGTGATTAATAATAAAATTGCCAAATGTGTTTTTTGTTAATTTACTAGCTGCAAGGGTAAATAATAATTTCGTAGTCATTGTTTCCATAGCTCTTTTCATTCAGTTTATGATATGATCTAGGATCAACTGTGATTAATAATAAAATTGCCAAATATATGTTTTGTTAACTTAATAGCTACAAGGGAAAATAATGATTTCGTAGTCATTGTTTCCATAGCTGTTTTCATTCAGTTTATCGTTGTTCGTTAGGGCTGAGAGCATTGTTTGCTCACGTTAATCCAAATTGAGTAAGAAGTTCATTGCTGAAGAGAAAAAAAATTATTTTTGACAATTTTGTTTTGGTATTTTCCGTATTTGGTATATTCAAGTCACAGAGATTTATATCTCTGTAAAATGTGGGCTACTCTCCCCTGGAGAGCGCGTCGCTGCAAGCGCAGCGCCTACTTTTCTTTCTCTTTTTTTTTTTTTTGGGGGGGTACAGGGGTCTGGGGGCAGAGTTGGGAAACCCTAGCTATCAATTTGGTTATGCCAGGCAGCGGGATTTCTCCCTGCTCTTACCGACTTTCAACTTCTGTGGGATTTGTATGTGCTTAAAGCGCACGAGTCAGACTAGCTTTATGTCCCCCATCCGAAGGACTCGACGTTCACTTCGATTTTCCTGTCAAACTAGAAAGAAAGGGCAAGGCCGGGGTTCGGACCAGTGTCACTCACGTTGCAGTCACGCATTACATTTGGTGGGCGAACGTCTTAACCACTCTTTGACGCGGTCACAGCCCTGACATGGCCGTAGCAGGCGACGGGGCTATAAACAACATCAAACGTCTTAACCACTCTGCCACCTTTCTCAATTGAGAGTAAGCCAAATGTCTAAAAGGGAGAATGGAAAAAATTTGGGGAAATTGATTATTTGGGATTATTACTGTGTATAAAGAACTACGGGGATGTGAGAAAACTGAACACGGAGGAATGGGAAAAGTCTTAGTCTACAATAATGGAGTCTGGGCTGTAGTTGTTGGCAAGAAAGTGAGTAATCACAGGCCTGACTTACACAGTGGACGATCCAAAGTAGGATCAAGAAAGTGAATAATCACAGGCCTGACTTACATAGTGGGCGATCCAAAGTAGGATCAAGAATGTGAATAATCACAGGCCTGACTTACATAGTGGGCGATCCAAAGTAGGATCAAGAAAGTGAATAATCACAGGCCTGACTTACATAGTGAGCGATCCAAAGTAGGACCAAGAAAATGAATAATCACAGGCCTGACTTACATAGTGGGCGATCCAAGGTAGGGCCAAGAAAGTGAATAATCACAGGCCTGACTTACATAGTGAGCGATCCAAGGTAGGATCAAGAAAGTGAGTAATCACAGGCCTGACTTACATAGTGAGCGATCCAAGGTAGGATCAAGGAAGTGAGTAATCACAGGCCTGACTTACATAGTGAGCGATCCATAGTAGGACCAAGAAAGTGAATAATCACAGGCCTGACTTACATAGTGGGCGATCCAAAGTAGGATCAAGAAAGTGAATAATCACAGGCCTGACTTACATAGTGAGCGATCCAAAGTAGGACCAAGAAAATGAATAATCACAGGCCTGACTTACATAGTGGGCGATCCAAAGTAGGATCAAGAAAGTGAATAATCACAGGCCTGACTTACATAGTGGGCGATCCAAGGTAGGATCAAGAAAGTGAATAATCACAGGCCTGACTTACATAGTGAGCGATCCAAGGTAGGATCAAGAAAGTGAGTAATCACAGGCCTGACTTACATAGTGAGCGATCCAAGGTAGGATCAAGGAAGTGAGTAATCACAGGCCTGACTTACATAGTGAGCGATCCATAGTAGGACCAAGAATGTGAATAATCACAGGCCTGACTTACATAGTGAGCGATCCAAAGTAGGATCAAGAATGTGAATAATCACAGGCCTGACTTACATAGTGGGCGATCCAAAGTAGGACCAAGAAAATGAATAATCACAGGCCTGACTTACATAGTGGGCGATCCAAAGTAGGATCAAGAAAGTGAATAATCACAGGCCTGACTTACATAGTGGGCGATCCAAGGTAGGACCAAGAAAGTGAATAATCACAGGCCTGACTTACATAGTGAGCGATCCAAGGTAGGATCAAGAAAGTGAGTAATCACAGGCCTGACTTACATAGTGAGCGATCCAAGGTAGGATCAAGGAAGTGAGTAATCACAGGCCTGACTTACATAGTGAGCGATCCATAGTAGGACCAAGAATGTGAATAATCACAGGCCTGACTTACATAGTGGGCGATCCAAAGTAGGATCAAGAATGTGATTAATCACAGGCCTGACTTACATAGTGGGCGATCCAAAGTAGGACCAAGAAAATGAATAATCACAGGCCTGACTTACATAGTGGGCGATCCAAAGTAGGATCAAGAAAGTGAATAATCACAGGCCTGACTTACATAGTGGGCGATCCAAAGTAGGACCAAGAAAGTGAATAATCACAGGCCTGACTTACATAGTGGGCGATCTAAGGTAGGGCCAAGAAAGTGAATAATCACAGGCCTGACTTACATAGTGAGCGATCCAAGGTAGGATCAAGAAAGTGAATAATCACAGGCCTGACTTACATAGTGGGCGATCCAAAGTAGGATCAAGAAAGTGAATAATCACAGGCCTGACTTACATAGTGGGCGATCCAAAGTAGGACCAAGAAAGTGAATAATCACAGGCCTGACTTACATAGTGGGCGATCCAAAGTAGGATCAAGAAAGTGAATAATCACAGGCCTGACTTACATAGTGAGCGATCCAAAGTAGGACCAAGAATGTGAATAATCACAGGCCTGACTTACATAGTGGGCGATCCAAAGTAGGATCAAGAAAGTGAATAATCACAGGCCTGACTTACATAGTGGGCGATCCAAAGTAGGATCAAGAATGTGATTAATCACAGGCCTGACTTACATAGTGGGCGATCCAAGGTAGGATCAAGGAAGTGAGTAATCACAGGCCTGACTTACATAGTGAGCGATCCAAGGTAGGATCAAGGAAGTGAGTAATCACAGGCCTGACTTACATAGTGAGCGATCCATAGTAGGACCATGAATGTGAATAATCACAGGCCTGACTTACATAGTGAGCGATCCAAGGTAGGATCAAGAATGTGAATAATCACAGGCCTGACTTACATAGTGGGCGATCCAAAGTAGGATCAAGAAAGTGATTAATCACAGGCCTGACTTACATAGTGGGCGATCCAAGGGAGGGCCAAGAAAGTGAATAATCACAGGCCTGACTTACATAGTGGGCGTTCCATAGTAAGATCAAGAATGTGAATAATCACAGGCCTGACTTACATAGTGGGCGATCCAAAGTAGGACCAAGAAAGTGAATAATCACAGGCCTGACTTACATAGTGGGCGATCCAAAGTAGGATCAAGAATGTGATTAATCACAGGCCTGACTTACATAGTGAGCGATCCAAAGTAGGATCAAGAAGGTAGGATCAAGAAAGTGAATAATCACAGGCCTGACTTACATAGTGGGCGATCCAAAGTAGGACCAAGAAAGTGAATAATCACAGGCCTGACTTACATAGTGGGCGATCCAAAGTAGGACCAAGAATGTGAATAATCACAGGCCTGACTTACATAGTGAGCGATCCAAAGTAGGATCAAGAATGTGATTAATCACAGGCCTGACTTACATAGTGAGCGATCCAAAGTAGGACCAAGAAAGTGAATAATCACAGGCCTGACTTACATAGTGAGCGATCCAAGTAGGATCAAGAATGTGAATAATCACAGGCCTGACTTACATAGTGAGCGATCCAAAGTAGGATCAAGAATGTGAATAATCACAGGCCTGACTTACATAGTGGGCGATCCAAAGTAGGACCAAGAATGTGAATAATCACAGGCCTGACTTACATAGTGGGCGATCCAAAGTAGGACCAAGAATGTGAATAATCACAGGCCTGACTTACATAGTGGGCGATCCAAAGTAGGACCAAGAATGTGAATAATCACAGGCCTGACTTACATAGTGGGCGATCCAAAGTAGGACCAAGAATGTGAATAATCACAGGCCTGACTTACATAGTGGGCGATCCAAAGTAGGACCAAGAATGTGAATAATCACAGGCCTGACTTACATAGTGGGCAATCCAAAGTAGGACCAAGAATGTGAATAATCACAGGCCTGACTTACATAGTGGGCAATCCAAAGTAGGACCAAGAATGTGAATAATCACAGGCCTGACTTACATAGTGGGCAATCCAAGGTAGGGCCAAGAATGTGAATAATCACAGGCCTGACTTACATAGTGGGCAATCCAAGGTAGGGCCAAGAATGTGAATAATCACAGGCCTGACTTACATAGTGGGCAGTGGGCAATCCAAGGTAGGGCCAAGAATGTGAATAATCACAGGCCTGACTTACATAGTGGGCAATCCAAGGTAGGGCCAAGAATGTGAATAATCACAGGCCTGACTTACATAGTGAGCGATCCAAGGTAGGATCAAGAATGTGAATAATCACAGGCCTGACTTACATAGTGGGCGATCCAAAGTAGGACCAAGAATGTGAATAATCACAGGCCTGACTTACATAGTGGGCAATCCAAAGTAGGACCAAGAATGTGAATAATCACAGGCCTGACTTACATAGTGGGCGATCCAAGGTAGGAACAAGAATGTGAATAATCACAGGCCTGACTTACATAGTGGACGATCCAAAGTAGGATCAAGAAAGTTATTTATTTTCAGTTCGATTTGTTGCAGTGTTGCAAACAAAGCCATCGGCTATTGTTTTATCTACCCATACACAATTATGTCTTTTGCCTCGATTGATTTGCAAGAATTGGTACCATTTGTGGCCCAGCACAACGAAAGGGACATTAAGTGTCAAACTGACCATTCTGAGAAAATGGTACCGTTAGAAACGTCAGACAATTATCTTTCAAATGATAGAAGAACCATTCTTGTAACTTTTTCTGTTTTAGAGTTATGAGCATTTAAAGTTGGTAGGGTGACTGTCGGCCATTTTGAGAAATCACAGTCTGAAGTTTAGCCTAGCTGAAGAAAATGCATTGACCTACTCATTTTAAAGCACTTTTTGGAGTATTTAGAGACCATAACAAAGATTGTCCTTTATAAATATGAAAGATGGGATGTTAGAGAGCACGAAAATACCCATAACTCAAAACTGATAAAAAAAAAATGATATTTTTGACTTTGCAAGCCTGTTGTGAGAAACTAGCCCAGCGACTTAATGTCCCTTTCGTGGTGCTGGGTCACATTTAGGAAGACTTTGTAGGCAGTTACTACTACTGATCCATTCAGCCCAGATGGACGGTCAAAAAGAGGGGGGGACTCGTATACACGGGATGCTGTGGAACATAATTGATGATGGTACCATGAAGCTTAGTCCACTCTGCTAGCGTTTTGAGATGGAACAGGCGACTCAATGACAACAGCATTGGTACTGTGGCAGACGGGTTCGGGTATATTAACCCCCACTATTGACAGCTCGTCACCAACTGATGGGATTAACCCTTTCACCGCCAATGTCACATTTACGCACCACAACGGCTTAACGCCTATGTCACTAAAAGGCATAAAATCAAGGGCGGAGTTAATCCGAAGACCCTATTTTCTTAATTTTGGGAGTTAAAAGGATAGGCCTAATGTGATGCATGTCACTGAGGAATTCCTGATATTGCAGATTAATTGTTTTTTCTCTAACTCAGCTAAGTTTTTAATTGTATTTTTTGTCTGAAAACTCGCTGGCGGCGAAAGGGTTAATGCAAGGAGGGCCAAGCGTGCATGTGCAGATGTGGGGAGAACGGCAAGAAGGGACGGGAGGCAGGCAGGCGCAGCATGTGGGCGAAGGAAAGAAAGGGGCGTTGTCAGGACAGGAAGATGATGAGATAGAAATAAATAAAGAGACAGCGCGTCGGAGAGATGTATTAATGTTGCAGATTTACTCCAGACCCAAGAGGGTGTTGTCCATTTGGAAGAGGTGATGAATGGAAAGTCTTGGAGCAAGGGAATAGAATAACATGTGGCAGATGGGATCAAGCTCGGGGAACGCTACCCTTTAGTGGCTACCAGAAAGACAGGGCCCAATTAATTACAGCAGGAAACATAACGATACTCGTCCCGGTGTCATGAGAAATAAATATCTACCGTGAAATACCTACCTCGAGTTTAATTCTAAAGAAAGGCGCTGTATAAGAGTACTATGTATTATAAATACTATGTATTATTATTATTATTAAATAAGTACCCTTCAAAAGCGCACTAGAACCATGCTTCTTTCATGTGAGAAAAAAGAGTTATCTATTATTTTGTTGTTGTTACTGTTGTTGTTTGTTCGTGTTGTGTATATTCATTCACTTGTTATTTCTCTTAATGTTCCCTTTTTGCTGTTATTTCATTATTATGTTCTGTTCCAGTGTCTTATTACTTTTGGCAGCCAATATTGTGTAACATATCTGTTTTTGAGCGCCTTGTATAAGTTTTAAGCTTGTTGTGCTCATTTGCATTTGCTTATGTTGCTGCTATGTTGATTATCAAGAACATTCGTTTAAACCAAAAATAAATAAGTCAACTATTATTTAAAATATTGATATGTACGTGTTCAATCTACACGGAAATAACCAAGAAATAGAGCGGGAGGGTGTAAATCTACATATTTGCCGAGAAATCGATGTACAAAGCCATGCCACTTAGTTTCGCATTTTTCAAAATGGCGGACGATATAAACAACCATCCGTGAAAACAAAAATAAGTAATAATAAATATTATTAAAAAATATCCCTGACTTCTCAATATTTAATGATGAATCTTCTGTTATTCCTGCATGCCACAAGACGCCTCTGAATGTATTTAGGGGCGAATCGTTCCCAAACAGCAAACAATTTGCTTTTACTGCAATATGCCATATTTTCCAATGGTCAAGTGCGTGTGGCCTGAGCAGTGACGGAATTCATAGTTGCTTGAAATCAGCTAATTGTCAATCCTCACCAGTCACACAAAAATCGCATGCAAAAAAAAAAAAAAAAAAAATGGGTGGCGCGCCTCTGGCTGCGACGCGCTCTCCATGTGGGAGCAACCCGAATTTCACAGAGACGCCTCTGTGACTATAAAGTACCTAATTTCTACAAATACCCATTTCTGATCTTGATGGACAACGCGATGACAGCATCAGAGGAAATTGTTACTGAGGGGTATGCCTACAATGTTGATTAACTTCACTTAGAAAAACACCTGCGATATCTCATGTCGCACTGGACTGCACGGGAGTGTGAGGATATCCCTGGCACTAATTTGAAGAAAGTGGGGGTTATATGACAGAGGGTGGGCCCTGTCATATAATGTATGAGAGCGACAGAGAGAGAGAAAGAGTGGGGATATATCTCAGGGCAATGAGAGGTATAGAGTAGCCAAACGGTAGGGCAACAAGCAAGGCCTGGTCGAGAATAGAGAAAATAGACCAGGATGACAGGAGATTATGAAGGAACTTGAGTTAAAAAGAGACAGAGAGAGATAACCGAGAGACACTGGACACTGGACACTGGAAACTGGACACTGGAAAAGAGAAGAGAGACAGAGGGAGAGGCAAGACTTCGCCAAGCAGCTCGAGAACAATGTGTGCAATGGAAGGATAGACAAGGTGTACAGATACGACATAGATTGTCACATCCCAGAGAACACGAAGAGGATATCATAAGCACTGCACGCAAGAGTTTACATAGACACGGAACAACAGATTTGCAATTATAGTAGCTTTATTACAAATAACAACATGCAAGAACAAAGTAGAACATAGCTTCTAATGGGGAAGATCTTCTCAGTAAAACCCTTACACAACTCTTACCACTCGACTAAATTATTGTCTTTGAATTACTATTTATCAAACTAGATGTCATCCGTTTCACTGCAATTTGACATAATCTGTTCCTTCTACACCCCACCAATCCCATACTTCATACTTCTAATTTTGTAAAGTCTAGCACTGATCCTTTAGGTAATTTGCAGTCCCTAATTAATCATACTCTGGTCTCACTTTTAAGGTCAATGTTCCAGAATGGTTCCCTTAAGTGCTTTATTCCTATTCCTAACCCAATCTAGCTTTCTTCTTAACGTATTCCTACCCTAACCGTAGGCTGTCTCTGCTCCTTTGCTAACCCATGCCTTTCCGCTTCCCAACCTCCATCAAGCAGCAGGCATCTACAACAGAACCTTGTGAACAGCAGGATTGGTTGTATGTTCAAAAACACAAACACCTAACCACAACCATTGTATACCAGTGCTTGTAAGGTCTTTCACCAACCCTAACCATCGTAGTGCAGTGTTTGTAAGGTCTTTTCTAGCCCTAACCACAATAATTGTAGACCAGTGGTTGTAAGGTCTTTCCCCAACCCTAACCACAATCATTGTAGACCAGTGCTTGTAAGGTCTTTCCCCAACCATAACCACAATCATTGTAGGCCAGTGCTTGTAAGGTCTTTCCCCAACCATAACCACAATAATTGTAGACCAGTGCTTGTAAGGACTTTCCCCAACCATAACCACAATAATTGTACACCAGTGCTTGTAAGGTCTTTCCCCAATAACCACAATAATTGTAGACCAGTGCTTGTAAGGTCTTTCCCCAACCATAACCACAATAATTGTAGACCAGTGCTTGTAAGGTCTTTCCCAACCCCAACCCTAACCACAATCATTGTAGACCAGTGCTTGTAAGGTCTTTCCCCAACCCTAACCACAATCATTGTAGATCTTGTAAGGTCTTTCCCCAAATAACCACATTGTAGACCAGTGCTTGTAAGGTCTTTCCCAACCCCAACCCTAACCACAATCATTGTAGACCAGTGCTTGTAAGGTCTTTCCCAACCCCAACCCTAACCACAATCATTGTAGACCTGTGCTTGTAAGGTCTATCCCCAACCCTAACCACAATAATTGTAGACCAGTGCTTGTAAGGTCTTTCCCAACCCCAACCATAACCACAATCATTGTAGACCAGTGCTTGTAAGGTCTTTCCCCAACCCCAACCATAACCACAATCATTGTAGACCAGTGCTTGTAAGGTCTTTCCCAACCCTAACCACAATCATTGTAGACCAGTGCTTGTAAGGTCTTTCCCCAACCCCAACCACAATCATTGTAGACCTGTGCTTGTAAGGTCTTTCCCCAACCCTAACCACAATCATTGTAGACCAGTGCTTGTAAGGTCTTTCCCAACCCCAACCATAACCACAATCATTGTAGACCAGTGCTTGTAAGGTCTTTCCCCAACCCCAACCATAACCACAATCATTGTAGACCAGTGCTTGTAAGGTCTTTCCCCAACCCTAACCACAATCATTGTAGACCAGTGGTTGTAAGGTCTTTCCCCAACCCTAACCACAATCATTGTAGACCAGTGCTTGTAAGGTCTTTCCCCAACCCTAACCACAATCATTGTAGACCAGTGCTTGTAAGGTCTTTCCCAACCCCAACCCTAATCACAATCATTGTAGACCAGTGCTTGTAAGGTCTTTCCCAACCCCAACCCTAACCACAATCATTGTAGACCAGTGCTTGTAAGGTCTTCCCCAACCCTAACCACAATCATTGTAGACCAGTGCTTGTAAGGTCTTTCCCCAACCCCAACCATAACCACAATCATTGTAGACCAGTGCTTGTAAGGTCTTTCCCCAACCCCAACCATAACCACAATCATTGTAGACCAGTGCTTGTAAGGTCTTTCCTAACCCCAACCCTAACCACAATCATTGTAGACCAGTGCTTGTAAGGTCTTTCCCAACCCTAACCACAATCATTGTAGACCAGTGCTTGTAAGGTCAACCCTAACCACAATCATTGTAGACCAGTGCTTGTAAGGTCTTTCCCAACCCCAACCCTAACCACAATCATTGTAGACCAGTGCTTGTAAGGTCTTTCCCAACCCCAACCCTAACCACAATCATTGTAGACCAGTGCTTGTAAGGTCTTTCCCAACCCCAACCCTAACCACAATCATTGTAGACCAGTGCTTGTAAGGTCTTTCCCCAACCCCAACCATAACCACAATCATTGTAGACCAGTGCTTGTAAGGTCTTTCCCCAACCCTAACCACAATCATTGTAGACCAGTGGTTGTAAGGTCTTTCCCCAACCCTAACCACAATCATTGTAGACCAGTGCTTGTAAGGTCTTTCCCAACCCTAACCACAATCATTGTAGACCTGTGGTTGTAAGGTCTTTCCCCAACCCTAACCACAGTAATTGTAGACCAGTGCTTGTAAGGTCTTTCCCCAACCCTAACCCTAACCATCGTAGTGCAGTGTTTGTAAGGTCTTTTCCTAACCTTAACCACAACCATCGTAGTGCAGTGTTTGTAAGGTCTTTTCCTAACCTTAACCATAACCATCGTAGTGCAGTGTTTGTAAGGTCTTTTCCTAACCTTAACCACAACCATTGTAGTGCAGTGTTTGTAAGGTCTTTTCCTAACCTTAACCACAATCATTAAAAGTTACCTTTTCTGTGTGAAAGGTATGATAGATACTGAGGAACTTGAAACAAGTGCTTGGTCTAAGCTATACATATTTTTCTTGAGAAAAGTAAACTTTGTCGGAATGTGGGAAATTCGTGTGCTGTGATGGAAGGGGTGTGTGGGGGGAGGGGAAGGGGAAGGGTGGGTTGGTCAAGGAGCAATTATCACATAGACAAGGAGCAATTGTTCGAGGGGCAAACATCCAAGGAGCAAATGCTTGTGGAGGAATTACACCTAGGAGCAATTGTCAAGGGGCTAATTGTTGGGGAGCAAATGTCGAGGATCAATTATCAGGGATCAACTGTCTGTACCCCTCCCAACCTACGTCTACTCTCTCGCCGTTGGTCGAATCCCTAACGTTTCCATTCGGAGCAGGGCACATTCATGCATTATTATGCTTGGCTCTTGCACCCTAAGGGTCTCTAATTATAAGTAAGGGAATCTGGGCTTTTTACCAAACATCTTCAAGAACTTTGTCCATAAGAGTCAACGACCATGCATATGCTTGGGGCCCCCTAAGGGTCTCTCCTTATAAGTAAAGGAATCTGGGCTTTTTACCAAGTCTTCAAGAACTTTGTCCATAAGAGTCAACGACCATGCATATGCTTGGCTCTGGCCCCCTAAGGGTCCCCCCTAAGGGTCTCTCCTTATAAGTAAAGGAATCTGGGCTTTTTACCAAGTCTTCAAGAACGTTGTCCATAAGAGTCAACGACCATGCATATGCTTGGCTCTGGCCCCCTAAGGGTCTCTCCTTATAAGTAAAGGAATCTGGGCCTTTTACCAAGTCTTCAAGAACGTTGTCCATAAGAGTCAACGACCATGCATATGCTTGGCTCTGGCCCCCTAAGGGTCTCTCCTTATAAGTAAAGGAATCTGGGCTTGTTACCAAGTCTTCAAGAACGTTGTCCATAAGAGTCAACGACCATGCATGCATATGGTTGGCTCTTGCAACCTAATTAAGGGTCTCTCCTTATAAGTAAAGGAATGTGGGCCTTTTGTTTTACTAAAGTCTTCAAGAACTTTGTCCATAAGAGTCAATGACTAATTGGACGTTAATCAAATCATCACCAGGGGCCTCTTGCTGATCGAGAAATAGCAGATTTACTCAGTGCTGATGTACTTGCTCTTGTCTTTCGCGTCTGGTTCTCTAGCTCTATTAATCTTTCTGTTCAGCCCCGTGAGAACAGACGATTTTCGGAAGAAACTAGGGGAGAGCACTTCGTGAAATTACAGTTGATTACCTCGACTTACTCGGTCAAAGCCATAGCAACCATGGCGGCATGGCGTCGAAGCTTGAAACCGCAGGATGCGAGTCAGCGACATGCAAACATTTCTTTTTTAGAAAAATGAGTGGTAGCCAGTTATCCACAAACTGATAGAACTTGCAAAATGTGACTTCAAAATATAAATAACATAAAATTTTAGAATGACGCACGGTGTTCTAAGTGATGTAAGTCTAATCAAACACACGAGGTGAGAGCTGGGGATCGACCTGATGGGAGAGTAACTTCCCCTGTTTGACCGATTGAATTTGGCAAGATCACCCCCACAGACCATGAAATTACTCCCCTTAATTATTTCTGAACAATTACTATTATGTAAAGGAAATCTAGGGGTCGTGTGCGTGGCAATGCTTTAAACAGCAGACATTTGAATCATCTCATCTTATTCCATAGTAGAACCACCAACGTTCAGCTGGAGCATAGAAGAGACACATAAAACAGACACTAGCGTGTTTGTGATTGTTTTTGTTTTGTTAAGATTTAGAGAGCCACAACTGTATTGTCGTCTCTCTCTCTCTCTTCTCTCTCTCTCTCTCTCTCTCTCTCTCTCTCTCTCTCTCTCTCTCTCAACCTCTCTCTCTCTCTCTCTCTCTCTCTCTCTCTGTGCTTCGGTCTCCTCTCAACTCTCTCTCTCACTCTCTCATAGCATTTTTGCATGCAAAACAAATAAAATAAGGACGGTCTACAATTCGACCAAACGCTTGGACATCACTGGTACTGTTTACAAATAACGTTTGGAATTTCTAGTGAATATTCATTTCGCAAAAATACAAAAAACACATCAATGCCATAAGCTGCTATAGTCTTCTCCTACAGTGGTGTGACTATGATCTATGTGAATTGTCTACAGATATAGCCCCCCTCCCCTCCCCCCTCCATCCCTGGAGATAATGAAACTGACTGAGAAATGCAGATAAAGGACACTGACATGACTAAAGAGGTTTCACAAATTCGTCAGTGTTCGTTTCGAACAATCACCAACAAATTGGCAATCGAGCACTTTTGTCTGGCTGATATGAAGACTTTAAATATACATATTATATAACATTTATTGATTTTAATCTGGCCTAAGGGCGGGACAGCCACAAGGCCAGGAAGGTGGTCATCGCTGACGTCATCCACAGGTATGACGTGGCGCTGTGTCTCCCACGGCCACTGTTGTCGGCAGTGTCGTTGGCCTGGGTGGTGGTGTCATTTCCATTGCTGTGGTCGGTGGTGCTGTTGTCGTCGGTGGCCTGGGTGGTGGTGTCATTTCCATTGCTGGAGGTATCCCAGTGGTTGGTGACGTCTGGGCACGCGGCGAAGAAGTCGTTGAACGTGCAGGCTATGCTCACTGTATCTGGATACAAGAGGAACGACATGGTTTGAAAAATGCGATTTTACTGTTGCCTTTTCTGTGTTGTGTGTGTGTCTCTCTCTCTCTCTCTCTCTCTCTCTCTCTCTCTCTCTCTCTCTCTCTCTCTCTCTCTCTCTCTCTCTCTCTCTCTCTCTCTCTCTCTCTCTCTCTCTCTCTCTCTCTCTCTCCTCTCTCTCTCTCTCTCTCTCTCTCTGTCTCCCTGTCTGTCTGTCTCTGTCTCTCTGTCTCTCTCTCTCTCCCTCTCTCTCTCTCTGTATCTCTGGCTGTCTCTGTCTCTCTCTCATATTTTTTTGTTTCTTCTTCTTCTTCTTTTTCTTCTTCTTCTTCTTCTTCTTCTTCCTCTTCTTCTTCTCATGAGAGAGAGCGCGCGCGCAAGAGGAGAGCAAGAGAGGGAGAGAGAGAGAGAGAGAGAGAGAGAGAGAGAGAGAGAAGAGAGAGAGAAGAGAGAGAGAGAGGATTACATATCTATTCGCTTTAACTTTATATTCATTTTGCATGATTCTTTTGTTTTGCTTTAAGTTCCTTGCTAGAATTTTAATTTTGATTATTATTTGGTTTGGTCAGAAATGTAAAAAGGACTTCAGTGTGCCTATTTCTTTACCCGAATCAATCAATCAATCAATCTTCTTCTTCTTCTTCTTCTTCTTTTTTTCTTCTTCTTCTCGGTCTTCCTGTCTTCTGTTCTTTACTTCTATGTGTTCTACTTACTTTATCGCAATCTTTTGATTTTATTATATTGAGTGATCGTGGTATATTTTTACATGTCCTATAAAGTTTTATGTGTTGGATATTTAATTATTATGTTCTTATTGTATATGTGTTTATGCCGTGCCACAAATCAATTTCTCACTTTTGAGATAATAAAGTAGACTTGAGTCTCGAGTCTTCACCGTTGTCCTAGTTATCACTTCTAGTACCAGCATAAGTGTCTCCGTGTACTTACCCAGCAAACCGTTGACCACATCGGGAACCTCGGAGTCACAACCATCGAACAGGTCCAGCTCATCGACGCACGTGGCTATCGTTGCCAGGGTGCTGAAAACACGTCAGTGAAAAGGAAAGACCTAAGAAATAAGATCACATTCTGGGACTCTCTTCTGAGGCATATAAGTCCGTAAGGCGACAGCCTGTGGTTTTGTCTAGGGATGCACTGGCCTCGCCTGTCCTTTTCGGCGGCTGTTGGATGCGTTCTGGTTTCTGAGTGGGTGTCTTTTGCCGGTGGGCTCTGCAGTCATGAAAAACGGACTGGTACACCCATGGGGACATTTCGCAAGGACTCCTTTGTATCGTATCCGATGGTCACCAAGCCGGGAGTAGCTATGTGCCTTGTATACTTAATGGAATGTCCCGTGTGTGCCTGCTCCCCAGTAACACAACACGGACTTCCAAGGCTGGGGCAGGGCTGCTCTCGTGTTGATAGGGCAGGCGTGGCTGGTGCATCCCTGGGTCCCATCAGCACCTTCGGGTGTTTCTATTTCAAGATGTGCGTTAGTCACCACCCTCGTGTTTACGACCCTCAGTCTCAGAGTCTTGCTTCTTTCAGTTTTATGGAAACGATCCTTGGGTGATCCTAAATCTGTCCCTTTCCCAAAACTGGCAGAATGTTACATCTCAGTGAAAAATGTCCAATGGAAACTTGGAGGGGTTGGGGATGACTAAAATAAATGATAGCCGAAAACCAGATAAGAAAGCCAGAAAGTAGGAAATTTGATCACTTTCAGGGATGTTGACAAATCGTTTTACTTTCGCTCAGAGAACATGCTGTGCCATTTCTGTTGCTCAATTGTGGCTTTCGTTGAATCAAAATTTGTCCGTAAACAAACAATAGTTTTGTTGAAAGTGAAACGAAAATTACTTGGACTTGTGGTTACCGTTAAATCTGATCTGTGCCAATGTAAGTACGACGACTGTTAAAGTCTTTTCGCGAACATTTCTTCTCTCGCAAATATAACCATATAATATTCTTGATCATCATGTCACAGCCTATTCAGATCCTGAATTTTGAACCGCCAGTGCAAACCTCCGCCAAGGAAGACTCACAAAACCGAAATGTCCGTCCTTCCTCAAAATAACAAGACTAAGATTTCATCAGATTTATTTAGACAGTAGAATTTCACGCCAATCATGCCTCAGAAATGTTAAAATTGGATCGTAGTGAATCGAATCGCACGCAGTGTAGCAGACCCTTAAAGACCCACCACGTCACGTGTCAAAATCAGTTTCACGTGTTTTCCCTCTTATTTTCCCTCTTATGTGTTTGTTGGTGTTTCTGCTCAGATTTTAAACTTTTTTGTGAAGCGCTTAGAGCCCCGTAAGGAGAATAAGCCCTATATAAGTTGTCATTATTATTATTTATTATTATTATTATTATAGCTGGCAAACAAATTTAAGAAATCTTCCTAGCATAAGAGGGAATGTGACACGTGACGTGGGGGGTCTTTAAAATGGCGAGCAGAGAGTGGGCGGACTGACCCGCAATAGCCTTGGAGGAGCGTGGCGTTGCAGGAGTCGCTGAGGTCATTGGCCAGGGAGATCAGTGCGCTGACTTGGACTAAGATGCATGTCTGGATGGCTTGTTCCTCGTCGCCTGAGCAGCCGGCATCCTCCCCACTGGTAGCTGCAAAGACGAACACAACGCTCCGTTTTGGTCTCTGATCTCATTCATGTATTATCCGTTGGAAACTTTACTTCTATTCGTAGTCAAGTCGTTACTGATCCGTAAGCCTGCATGTTCGTGTTTGTGTTTTTTTCTCCAACCGCTACGCATAATCAGATCTGGTTCACTAAACTCAAATCATTTTTACTCACTTCAAACACCCTATCCCTAGCCCAGTCATTACTTGCCTGTTAGCCTGCAATTTCTTTTCACTATCTCAAATGGCTTTTATCATTTATTGACATTTGGTTTTAAAAATTGGGAGCACTAGTTAAGTCAAACGAGAGTTCTACAAATAGATACTTTTCTACAGCAATGGAAAATCACGGTAGATCCTGGTCATTTGGTGAAGGATTATGAAGGTACGTTATTATAAACGTCTGCTTGTTGCTACCCCCATTAACCTCATTGTTGTTCAATTGTCTATATTTGTATTCTTGAATTAAATTATTTAAACCAAGGATTATGACTCTAGAACTAGGAGGCATTTTGTGCTGCAGTCCGTCGGGCACATTCCCCAACTAAACGTAGGAGGGTACAAGACGGGGTAAAAAAGCGCATGGGCGGGTAAGAAGCCACACCCCAATTATCTCATGAAATAAAGAACATTCAGTCAAATTTGCCCCATGAGACGAATGCTAGACATTAACGCTCGTCTCATGGGCAAAATGAGACTGAAATTTGCTTCATTTCAGGAGATAATTGGGGTGGGCTTCTTACCCGCCCATGCCGCTTTTTACCCCGTCTTCCCCTAGAGAAAATTTGGCTTGAGACAACAACAAACACGATTTAGCGGTAGTGACCTCTAGAAACAAACGTGAACGGAAAGAGAGGAAGGGGGCAGGAGTGAGTGACTTGGGAAGGGGGTATACTATGAGAGAAACATGAATGAAAATCTCATTAACGTCCTCCGGTCTGAAACAGACACATATATGGGACATTAGTAGATATAAAGATGGTGGGAACGATCCTGGAGGCAATGCCCGGAGGCAGTGCAACACCAGGAAAGTCCCGAATTAGTAGCAGTACAGATATATGAATGTGTGAGAGAAACAGAGCCGAGAGAGGCGCTACACGAGACGCTACACTACTATAATAGTCTTTAGTTCTCGTGTAGTTAATGAATTGTACATGTCAAGACCGAAATAGAGAGAAATAGAGCATAATAGGGGGAAACGAAGCGGATAATATAACCACGACAGTGCATTATATACCCCCCCCCCCACACACACACACACACACACACACATCACCCCTTCCTTTTCCCCAGTCCAACAGTCCCCGTTTTTATCCTAACTCGAATCACTGCCTATAAATACAAATTTTCTTCTTCTTCATGGTTTTGTATTCAGAATGTTCCGGTGAAAAGGCTGTAAAATTAAGTCTTGGTTGTCATTCTGGGTACGAACATTTCTCGTATTAATTAGTCCCCGAGCCGAAGGTTCGGGGAGCTATTGTTTTTGTCTGGTCCGTCCGTCCGTCCGGTGTCCGTCCGGCGTGCCTCCGTCCGTCCGTCCGGCTATTCGTCCGTTTTTCTCAAAAACTATTCAGTCTATCATCATCAAATTTGGTATACTTGTTTGCCAAGATGCAAGCTATCCACTGATGTATTTAGTTTTACATTAAGGTCAAGGTCGCGCCAGTTACGGGGTTCAAACCCCGAAACACATAATCGCTAATATCTCGCGAAGTTCTGCATGTATTTTAATGCAGTTTTTTTCACAACATTTCTTGATGAATGGTCTATAACACAGTTGTCATGAATTTTTCTTTGCGCGCGTGTGCGCGTGATCGCGCGCGCTCAAATCACGGGTCCGAACCCCAAGGCTATATATAAAAAAACTATTCAGTTACGTGCTGTTTTGATGCGTTTTTTTATGTAGTTACGTGCTGTTTTGATGCGTTTTTTATGTATGTGTACAGCCGACACATTCCGATTTCGGAGTAGCTCGGCGATGCTGCGAGGGGACTTTGCAGCCGCCCGGCGTTGCACTTGTTAATCATTTGTATTTATCGCTTTTCTGAGATTAGGGGATTGCTCGAACCATTAGAAACAAAATGTTAATGAAATTCTAGTGGGGTTTCCGGGCGTTTATGAACAGCATGTTAGGAACTATTTATTTTCGATGCATAATTATAGTGAATTCCATTTGGTTTCTCGTGCGCCTTCACAAATGCAAAGATTAACTTTAATCCAACCCGCAGGGCAAAAGCTGAAGGGCTATTTTCTAATTTCGAATTCGACTTGCCTGAGTTTCTTATTGAGGTTTGCTGTATTCGAGGCAGACTTCAACTACAACGTAGCTTCACCGCTTTGGGTGTAGTCTAAAACTTTATTTATTTATTTGTTTTAAAGAAAGTGTCTAGACTTTAAAGATTATTGCTCATACAATCTTATCAGATACAACGTGAGTCAAACGCGTATATTCCTTTTGTTTTGGAGCAGACAAATCATATAGCTACCAGGCCTAATACACAACAACAACAACAACAACAACATACAGTATTTATACGGCGCTGAATCTTGATAGAAATCAAATCAAAAGCGCACACACACGTTTAGCATTCAAAGCGCATTCAAACAAAAACGCAATACAAAGCGAACACACACGGATAACATAAATGGAATATAGCAGAAACAGACCTAATGGCAAGAGAGAGAAGATAAAGAGAGAGGAGCTTTAATCACATACGCGCGCACAAAATACAACATACATGTATACACAGACACACAAAGATTCAAAGATTCAAAGATTGTTTAATCCTTTGACCCCTTTTGGGGCATGGAGGACTTGAAGCAAATCAAGCAAATACAAAATTAATGCAACAATTGAAAACGGTTACAAAAGATAACTCTAATGTAATTAACACCAAAATGTCACACAACTTTACTAAACCTTCAAAATTTAGCTAAATTTAATAACACCTTTTTACCACCAGAGAGCAGTCGACAGTAGTTAAAGACGGACTTTACACATGTAAATTTTCTGGAAATAAACTGACATCTGATATCATTGTATTTGGGACATTTCATTACAAAATGAAACTCGTCACCAAGGTCATTCTGATTGCAGTCTCTGCATAATCGTTCTTCATGGGGTATTCCAAATCTTCTGCCAATTTCTATCATGAGTTTATGATTACCACACAGTGCGCGATTTATCGCATTTGTTAACGCACATGCACATGATTAATTCCGAGCCTACCGAATTTTAACATCAGGTGGTGGTGTGTGCGTTTATTTCAGGGATTGAAAACACTAAAGACCCCCTCCCCGTACAAATTCTGTACACGTATTTCTTACCTGCAGCAATAAGCAATACAAACAGCGTACACAACAAAGGGCGAGGTGCAGTGGCCATGGTTGAATAACGCTGACACTGACTTCGAGCACACTTGGTAGTAGTCTACCTTTTCACTCAAAGCGCAAACTCGGTGTGATCAGTTTAACTGAATGTAGGTTAAGGATCTGGCACATTGTCATGCTATATGATCTCCATTTACCAAGTATGAAATCACAATCGCGTCGAATTGTTTATAATAAACGTTTAGTGAAAATGTTTTTGTTTTGGGGGGAGTTTTGGGTTTTTTCGCTTTGGTTTTCGTTCGTTTCTTGTTGTTCTTTTGCTTTGTTATCAGGAATGGGAGTAAGCCTACACCGTGTTTGTCGGTCCGTGTCAGTGTGTCTGTCTGCCTGTATGGAAAACAAAATTGTTCCTCCATACCCTGCTAAAATTACCAAACCTATCTTAATTAAATTTGGTGGAATGGTCTCCCCATGTCTTGCCAACGGTACCACTTATGTCAGTTTTCCCAAATGGAAGGCCATATAAATGTACTCGTAGCGAATTTAATATTTGTGACCCAGCACCACGAAAGAGACGTTAAGTGTCAGACTGGAAATTCTGCGAAAACCATATATTTGAAAACCGCAAACAATTGTCTTTCTAATGATACAAGAACCATTCTTGCATCATTTTCCGTTCCAGAGTTATGAGCATTTAAAGTTAGTAGGGTGAGCGTCGGCCATTTTGAGAAAACACAGTCTAAAGTCTAGCCTAGCTGAAGAAAATGCATTGACCTACTCGTTTTAAAGCACTTATAAGACCAATTAGAGACCATGTTAAAGATTATCCTTTATGAGTATGAAAGATAAGATGTTAGAGAACATGAAAAATACCCATAACTCAAAATTGACAAAAAATGATTATTTTCTTTGACTTTTCAAGACTGTTGTGAGAAACTAGTTCAGCGACTTGAATGTCCCTTTCGTGGTGCTGGGTCACATTTGACGTCATTGGGTATTGTGAAAAACCAACTTGGTTGCCCTGAAGTTTTAGATCATTCTTCCTGATAGCCCAAGAATGAAACCGTAAAGCCATAAAATTTATCATATAGTAAAAAGCCAAGTGTCCGTGTGTGTGTGTGAAACACAAAACAGGCCTTATAACTCCGCCGTTTTTCGACAGAATCGCTTCAAATGTGCTGTGAGCCCTAACGGGGCGATGGCAATGGCAACCGAGGCGGCCGTATCATTTGCGCGGTTTCGCAAATGCGCGAAACGCGCATCCGCTGGCCTCTCGGCGCCCGTATCTCCGGTGTTTCTAGGCCGATTGCCTTCGAATTTGGCAGGAAGATGACCGTGTGCCGAACCGGAAGCGAATTGTTTCAGAAATGCCGGAGAAACGGGCGCCGACAGGCCGCTTCACGTTTTCACAAACCGCGGCGTAACCAAACCCGACATTGACTCGAGATTTGGAACATGCGTGACCAGGGATAGTGACTATCGTCGTGCAAACTTTCAACAGCATCCGTTCATAAACACGCGCTATAACACGATTTATTTGCAGGACGCTAATTTCAACCAACTGATAGAGTTATCGTTAGTGGGGTAGTTCACAGTGGCGGCTATGCAAAGACTCAGACTGGAATTTGAACGGAGAATTCAACTAGCCTATCGACGTGTTATGTCATAAAGATGTTTAAAAGGGACACAACCAGTGTTTCTGTCCTCACTACTCATATAGGGAAAAGGGACCAGATGTTAGTCTTTTTCTTTTCAATGTCTTTGGCTCTTTGCTTGCCTCTCTGTGCTCCCCCAGTGCTGCAGCTATTTTTTATACAGACAGTGGAGAGAGAGAGAGAGAGAGAGAGAGAGAGAGAGAGAGAGAGAGAGAGAGAGAGAGAGAGAGAGAGAGAGAGAGATTGAGAGAGAGATTGAGAGAGAGAGAGAGAGAGAGAGAGATTGAGAGAGAGAGAGAGAGAGAGAGAAACTGACTGGGGTGTGGGGTGTGTGGAAGGGTGGGGGGGGGGGTGGGAGTAGAATGCAGCAAGCTTCCCCCCCCCCCCCCCCTTAGGGATACTGGGAGGGGGGGGGTCCGTACAAATAGTTCCCCCACCTTATAGAAGTTCTGTGCTTGTAACTACCTCTAATCTGTCAGTCTCTTTGATTCTGCCTTTTCCCTTTGCATGCTGTCATCTACTATCGTTCTGCCTTTCTGGTCCATTCTCCTGCCTTTTTTCATGAAACACTTTCAAAAAGAACATTACTCCAGCCGAAGTCGGACATATATGCTGGGCCTAATTATTTCTTACTTATGCGCATAACAGCAGCATGACGCACCTACACTCATAATTGACAGGAAACATGAGCGAAAGACCGAAGAAGAAGAACTTAGAAGACGAAGAAGAAGAAGAAGTACTTACTCACTCTCTCTCTCTCTCTCGTCTCTCTCTCTCTCTCTCTCTCTCTCTGCGTGCGCGAGGTCAATGTGAAAATGATTATGAAACACTCTCTCTGCGATAGGTCAAGATGTGCCCCCCCCCCCCCTCATTTCAGTGGGGGGTGGGGGTGGCGAGTGTGCATGGCTGTCCTGTTCTGTCTGTCTGTCTGTCTCTCTCCTCTCTCTCTCTCCATCGTCTTCTCCGCTTATCTCTCTCTCTCTCTCTCATCGTCTCTCGCTCCGCATTCTTGTTCTACTCTGTCGGTCTCTCTCTCCCTCTCTCTCCTCTCTCTCTCCCCTCCTCAATCTCTCCTCTCGTCGTCGTCGCGTCTCCTCGGGTCTCGTCCTCTCTCTCTCTCTCTCTGTATCTCTGGCTTGTCTCTGTCTGTGGGGGGGTGTTCTGGGAGAATGATGTTTTTTTTTGTGTTTTATTGTGGTCCCCAGATTTATTAAAACGGAGGCTACAATGGTTGAACCACAGATTAAGAACTCTCTTGGTTTAACTAATTAGGCTTTCAGTTCGTTTTTCCTTTTAGTCTTTTCCGATCTAACGATCGCAAAGGATATGTTTTCCGTTCAGGTCTGTTTTCTTTTTTTTGTTTGTGTGTTTGTTCTT
>JAGGCT020004204.1:257454-281270 GCA_017654935.2 Phymorhynchus buccinoides
TCTCTCTCTCTCTTCTCCTCTCTCTTCTGCCTGCTCATCTCTCTTCTCTCTCTCTTCTTCTCTCTCATCTCATCTCTCTCTCTCTCTCTCTCTCTGTGAGTGTGTGCGCGCTTGCTTGCTTGTTGTGTGTGCTTGGGGGTTTTCTTTTTCTCTCTTTATATGAGTGGTGTTTGTGTGCGTGCGTGATTGCATGCATCGTGCATGCGTACGTTGCGTCTGTGTGTCTCTTCAACTGAATGTTGAATGTTAATTGAGGCAGGTCTAACTAGTGGTAGTAATAATCCACCGACAACTTCACAGTCTTCTTCTACACTTACCGTACTATTTTAAGATGGCTCCAACCCCCTGCGTGCGCATCTCGACCATTCCAACGGAAGTATCGCCATCTTAGTCCTTATTTGTGTGTTAAACAAGTGAAAATGTTATCTAAATGTGTAAAGAAAACATCCAGATGTTATAATAAGTGTAGATGTTTCGAATTGGAACAGCCAAATAACGCAGCATCGTCGGCATTTTTTCCAAAAAAGGTAAGGATAAGATGGCGGTCTCCCCATAATATGGCGTGGGTAAAGCCATATGAAATATCTCGCCACCCGACGTTTTTGACACACTACACGAGTGACTACTACAGGGGTGGGGGTGATCATGGCTCTGCGTTAACCTTTTCACCGCCAATGTCGCATTGTTAGCACCACATAGGTTTAACACCCATATCACTAAAAGCATCAATCAGGAACTGTTAATCCAAATATACCCTATTTTCTTAATTTGGAAGGTAAGGATAGGCCTCATGTTATGTCACAGAGGAATTTTCGCAGATATGCAGATATTTTATTTTCTCTACCCAGTTAAGTTTAATGGGTATTTTCGGGCTGAAAAATGGCTGGCGTTGAAAGGGTTATGGACCTGCTCACATTGACTATTGTTTAATTATACAAATTTCCATATGTGCAGTAGAAATAAGGGACCATTATTATCTTATAGACGCCTAAGGCCCCGTGGTGATACTGGGGGTCTTCGTAAAAGTAGTTCCCTCACCTTCTGGAAGTTTCTGTGCTTGTAACTTCAACTAATCTGCCCCTCTCCTTTGACTCTGCCTTTTTCCTTTGCTTTCTATCATCTACTATATTTCTTACTGTGGTCCATTCTCCTGCCTTTATTTGTTTTGGAAAACAATCTTCCGAATAACGTTTCTCCCTTGAGCTCCTCCGAATCGGAATGTTTCAGCTGTATGCACGGGGAGACCAGTGAAAACTGAAAACTGGGCACATACGTACCTTCCCATTATGGTCATATGCCTGGAACGCAGAGAAGAATACGAAGAATTTAGACGCCATCATTTCGCTTGCACGGGGTAAACAATCTTTTACTGCTCGTGTCGTGAAGTCTTGCAGCAGCAGAGCAAGATCTCCATCGGTGATCGCGTTTGAAGATAATCCCACTAGCTTCGGCCTAGATCCCTGGACATCATTTTATCTTGTATTGCAAACCATGGAACGCTCCAGATAATGAGAATAAATTATAGATTTTTAGGATCAACTGTGATTAATAATAAAATTGCCAAATGTGTTTTTTTGTTAATTTACTAGCTGCAAGGGTAAATAATAATTTTGTGAGTCCATTGTTTTCCATAGCTCTTTCATTCAGTTTATGATATGACTAGATCAACTGTGTATTAATACTAAATTGCCAAATATATGTTTTGTAACTTAATAGCTACAAGGAAATTAATGATTTCGTAGTCATTGTTCCCCATAGCTGTTGTCATTCACGTTTCTCGTTGCTCGTTAGGGCTGAGAGCATTGTTTGCTTCCCGTTAATCTCAAATTGAGTAGAAGTTCATTGCTGAGAGAAAAAAAATTATTTTTGACATTTTGTTTTGGTATCTTCCGTATTTGGTATATTTCAAGTCACAGAGTTTATATCTCTGTAAAATGTGGGCTCTCTCCGCCCCTGGAGAGCGCGTCCGCTGCAAGCGCAGCGCCTACTTTTCTTTCTCTTTGTTTTTTTTTTTTTGGGGGGGTAAAGGGTCTGGTCAGAGTTGGGAACCCTAGCTATCAATTTGGTTATGCCAGGCAAGCGGATTTCTCCCTGCTCGTACCGCTTTCACTTCTGTGGGATTTGTATGTGCTTAAAGCGCACGATCAGCTACGCTTTATGTCCCGCCATCCGAAGGACTCGCCAACACCTTCAGTTCGATTTTCCCTGTCAACTAGAAAGAAAAGGCGCAGGCCGGGGGTTCGACCAGTGTCACTCACGTTGCAGTCCACGGCATTACATTTGGTGGGTGCGACGTCTTAACCACTCTTTGACCGCGGTTTTTTCACAGCCCTGACATGGCCGTACAGGCGACGGGGCTAGAAACGACATCAAACGTCTTAACCACTCTGCCACCTTTCTCATTGCGGAGTAAAGCCCAATGTCTAAAAGGAGAATGGAAAATTTGGGGAAAATTGATTTTTGGATTAATTACTGTGTACTACAGAACTACGTGATGTGGAAAACTGAACACTGAGGATGTGAAAGTCTTAGTTCTACAATAATGGAGTCTGGGCTGTAGTTTGTTGGGCAAAGACGAAAGGGAGGAATCACCAGGCCGGACTTTACACAGTGGACGATCCAAGTAGGACCAAAGAATTGAATAATCACAGGGCCTGACGTACCATATTGGCGAATCCAAGTAGGATCCAGAAAGTAATATCACAGGCCTGACTTACATAGTGGGCGATCCAAAGTAGGATCAGAAAGTGAATAATCACGGCCTGACTTACTAGTGAGCGATCCAAAGTAGGACCAAGAAAATGAAATAATCACAGGCCCTGACTTACATAGTGGGCGATCAAGGTAGGCCAAGAAAGTGATAATCACCAGGCCTGACTTACATCGTGAGCGATCCAAGGTAGATCAAGTAAGTGAGTATCACAGGCCTGACTTACTAGTGAGGCGATCCAAGGTAGGATCAGGGAAGTGAGTAACACAGGCCTGACTTACATAGTGAGGCGATCCATAGTAGGACCAAGAAAGTGAATAATCCACAGGCCTGAACTACATAGTGGAGCGTCCAAAGTAGCTCAAGAAAAGTGAATAATCACGGCCTGACTTACATCGTGGGCGCATCTATATTGTAGGCCCAGAAATGAATATCACAGGCCTGACCATTACATAGTGAGGCGATTCAAGGTAGATCGAAGGAAGTGATATCACATGCCTGACTACATATGCGCGATCCAAGTTAGGAATCAAGGAAGGTGAGTATCACAGGCCTGAACTTCTGACATAGTGAGCGATCCATAGTTAGGACCAGAATGTGATAATCAACAGCCGGACTTACATATGAGGCGAATCCAAGGTAGGATCCAGCATGTGATAATCACAGGCCTGACTTACATAGTGGGGGCGATCCAAGTAGGACGCAAGAACATGATAACTCACAGGCCTGACTTACATAGTGCGCTGCCAAAGTAGGATCAAAAAGGTGAATAATCACAGGGTCCTGACTTACATAGTGGGCGATCTAAGGTAGGGCCAGACAGTGAATAATCACAGGCCTGACTTTTACATAGTGAGCGATCCTAAGTTAGGATCAAGGAGTGAGTAATCACAGGCCTGACTTACCTAGTGAGCGATCCAAGGTAGGATCAGGAATTGATAATCACACGGCCTGACTTAGATAGTGAGGCTATCCATAGTATGACCAAGATTTGAATAATCACAGGCCTGCTTACATAGTGACGTCCAAGCTAGGATCAAGAATGTGAATAATCCCAGGCCTGACTTACATAGTGGCGATCCAAAGTAGGACCAAGAATGAATAATCACAGGCCTGACTTACATAGTGGGCAATCCAAGTACGGATCAAGAAAGTGAATATCACAGGCCCTGACTTACATATTGGGGGCGATTCTAAGGTAGGGCCAGAAAGTGGATAATCACAGCCTGACTTACATAGTGGGCGATCCAAAGTAGGATCAAGAAAGTGAATAATCACAGGCCTGACTTAGCCTAGTGGTCGACTAGGTAGGCCGAAAGTGAAAAGCACAGGCCTGACTTACATAGTGAGCGATCATAGTAGGATCAAGGAAGTGAGTACTCACAGGCCTGACTTACATAGTGAGGCGAATCCAAGGTAGGAATCAAGGAAGTGAGTAATCACAGGCCTGACTTACATAGTGCGGCGATCGCAATCGTAGGACCAAGAAGTGTATCACAGGTCCTGACTTACATAGTGGGCGATCCAAAAGTAGGATCAAGAATGTGATAATCACAAGGCCTGACTTAACATAGTGAGCGATCCAAGTAGGACCAAGAAAGTGAATAATCACAGGCCTGACTTACCTATGAGCGATCCATAGTAGTGACCATGAATGTGAATAATCAACAGTCTGACTTACATAGTGAGCGATCCAGTAGGATCAAGATGTGAATATCACAGGCCTGACTTACATAGTGGGCGATCGAAAAGTAGGATCAAGAAGTGGTAATCACAGGCCCTGACTTACATAGTTGGCGATCCAAGGGAGGGCCAAGAAAGTGATAATCACAGGCCCTGACTTACATAAGTGGCGTTCCATAGTAAGATTCAATAATGTAATAATCACAAGGCCTGACTTACATATAGTGGGCGATCTAAGGTAGGGCCAAGAACGTGAATAAGTCACAGGCTGACTTACATAGTGGGCGATCCGATAGTAAGATCAAGAATTGAATAATCAAAAAAAAGGCCCTGACTTACATGTGAGCGATCCAGGTAGGATCAAGAAATGATAATCACAGGCCTGACTTACCTAGTGGGCTATCCAAAGTATAGATCAAAGAAAGTGAAGTAATCACAATGCTTGACTTACTAGTGGGCGATCTAGAGGTAGGGCAAGAAATGAATAATCACAGGCCTGCTTACATAGTGGGCGATCTAAGGTAGGGCCAAGAAGTGAATAATCCAGGCCTGACTTACTAGTGAGCGATCCAGGAGGTCAAGAGTGAGTAAGCACAGGCCTGACTTACAAGTGAGCTGATCCATAGTAGGACCAAGAATGTGAATAATCACAGGCCTGACTACATAGTGAGGCGTATCCAAGGTAGGATCAGATGTGAATAATCCCAGGCCTGACTTACATAGGGGCGATCAAGTAGGATCAGGAAAGTGAATAATCACAGGCCTGACTTACTAGTGGGCGATCCAAGGTAGGACAGAATGTGATTAATCACAGGCTGACTTACAAGTTGCAATCCAAAGTAGGTACCAAGAATGTGAATAATCTCAGTCCTGATTTTACATAGTGGCAATCCAAAGTAGACCAAGAAAGTGAATTACTCACAGGCCTGACTTACATGTGGGCAATCCAAGGGTAGGGCCAAGAATGTGAATAATCCGAGGACCTGCTACATAGTGGCAATCCCAAGTAGGACAAGAATGTGAATCATCTCAGGCCTGATTTACATAGTGGGCAATCCAAAGTGTGACCAAAATGTGAATAATCACAATCATCAGGCCTGACTTACATAGGGGGCAATCAAAGTAGGACCAAGAGTGTGAGTAATACAGGCTGACTTACATAGTGGGCAATCCAAGGTAGGGCCAAGAAGTGAATAATCACAGGCCTGACTTACATAGTGGGCGAATCCAAAGTAGGACCAAGAATGTGGAATAATCACTGGCCTGACGTACATAGTGGGCAATCCAAGGTAGGAACAGAATGTGAATAATCACAGGCCTGACTTACATAGTGGAACGATCCCAAGTAGGATCAAGAAAGTATTTATTTTCAGTTCGATTTGTTGCAGTTGTTTGCAAACAAAGCCATCAGGCTATTGTTTTATCTACCCATACACAATTATGTCCTTTGCCTCGATTGATTGCAAGAATTGGTACCATTTGTGGCCCGCACAACGAACGGGCATTAAGTGTCAAATTGACCAGTCTGAGAAAATGTACCGTTAGAAACGTCAGGCAATTTCTTTCAAATTATAGAGAACCATTCTTGTTAACCCTTTCTGTTTAGAGTTATGAGCATTTAAGTTGGCAGGGTGAGAATCAGCCATTTTGAGAAAACACAGTCCAAATTCTAGCCTAGCTGAAGAAAATGCATTGACCTACCCATTGTAAAGCACTTGTCGGAGTATTTAGAGACCATAACAAAGATCGTCCTTTATAAATATGAAAAATGGGATGTTAAAGAGCACGACAATACCCATAACTCAAAACTGATAAAAAAAAAATGATATTTTTGACTTTTGCAAGCCTGTTGTGACAAACTAGCCCAGCGACTTAATGTCCCTTCGTGGTGCTGGGTCACATTTAGGAAGACTTTGTAGGCAGTTACTACTACTGATCCATTCAGCCCAGATGGACGGTCAAAAAGAGGGGGGGACTCGTATACACGGGATGCTGTGGAACATAATTGATGATGGTACCATGAAGCTTAGTCCACTCTGCTAGCGTTTTGAGATGGAACAGGCGACTCAATGACAACAGCATTGGTACTGTGGCAGACGGGTTCGGGTATATTAACCCCCACTATTGACAGCTCGTCACCAACTGATGGGATTAACCCTTTCACCGCCAATGTCACAATTTACGCACCACAACGGCTTAACGCCTATGTCACTAAAAGGCATAAAATCAAGGGCCTGTTAATCCGAAGACCCTATTTTCTTAATTTTGGGAGGTAAGGATAGGCCTAATGTGATGCATGTCACAGAGGAATTCCTGATATTGCAGATTAATTGTTTTTTCTCTAACTCAGCTAAGTTTTTAATTGTATTTTTTGTCTGAAAACTCGCTGGCGGCGAAAGGGTTAATGCAAGGAGGGCCAAGCGTGCATGTGCAGATGTGGGGAGAACGGCAAGAAGGGACGGGAGGCAGGCAGGCGCAGCATGTGGGCGAAGGAAAGAAAGGGGCGTTGTCAGGACAGGAAGATGATGAGATAGAAATAAATAAAGAGACAGCGCGTCGGAGAGATGTATTAATGTTGCAGATTTACTCCAGACCCAAGAGGGTGTTGTCCATTTGGAAGAGGTGATGAATGGAAAGTCTTGGAGCAAGGGAATAGAATAACATGTGGCAGATGGGATCAAGCTCGGGGAACGCTACACCTTTAGTGGCTACCAGAAAGACAGGGCCCGAATTAATTACAGCAGATGAATAAACATAACGATACTCGTCCCGGTGTCATGAGAAATAAATATCTACCGTGAAATACCTACCTCGAGTTTAATTCTAAAGAAAGGCGCTAACGATACTCGTCCCGGTGTATAAATACTATGTATTATTATGTATTATTAAATTAAATAAGTACCCTTCAAAAGCGCACTAGAACCATGCTTCTTTCATGTGAGAAAAAAGAGTTATCTATTATTTTGTTGTTTGTTAATGTTGTTGTTTGTTCGTGTTGTATATATTCATTCACTTGTTATTTCTCTTAATGTTCCCTTTTTGCTTGTTATTTCATTATTATGTTCTGTTCCAGTGTCTCATTACGTTTTGGCAGCCAATATTGTGTAACATCTGTTTTTGAGCGCCTTGTATAAGTTTTAAGCTTGCTGTGCTCATTTCCATTTGTTTATGCTGCTGCTATATTGATTTTCAATAAAAAATTCGTTTAAAACCAAAAATAAGTCAACTATTATTTAAAATATAGATAGTTATTTAAGTGCTCAATATACACGGAAATAACCCAGAAATAGAGCGTGAGGGTGTAAATCTACATCTTTACCGAGAAATCGATGTAGAAAGACATGCCACTTAGTTTCGCATTTTTCAAAATGGCGGACGATATAAACAACCATCCGTGCAAGCTAACCCAAATAATAATAAATTTTAGAAAAATATCCCTGACTTCTCAAATATTTAATGATAAAATCTTCTGTTCTTCCTGGCATGCCACAATAGACTCCCCCCCTCTGGATTATATTATTATAGGGCGCGAAAATGTCTTGTTTCCCCAAACAGCAAACAACAATTTGCTTTTATCTGCAATATGCCATATTTTCCAATGGTCAATTGCGTGTGGCCATGAGCAGTGACGTTAATTCATAGTTGCTTGAAATCAGCTAATTGTCAATCCTCACCAGTCACACAAAAATCGCATGCACACACACACACAAAATTGGGTTCGCGCCTCTGGCTGCGATCGGCGCTAATGGAAATGGGAGCCAACCCGAATTTCACCAGAGACGCCTCTGTAACTATAAAGTGACGCCAAAAGTTTCTACAAGTGTACCCATTTCTGATCTTGATGGACAACGCGATGACAGCATCAGAGGAAATTGTTACTGAGGGGTATGCCTACAATGTTGATTAACTTCACTTAGAAAAACACCTGCGATATCTCATGTCGCACTGGACTGCACGGGAGTGTGAGGATATCCCTGGCACTAATTTGAAGAAAGTGGGGGTTATATGACAGAGGGTGGGCCCTGTCATATAATGTATGAGAGCGACAGAGAGAGAGAAAGAGTGGGGATATATCTCAGGGCAATGAGAGGTATAGAGTAGCCAAACGGTAGGGCAACAAGCAAGGCCTGGTCCGAGAATAGAGAAAATAAACCAGGATTGACAGGAGATTAGCGAAGGAACTTGAGTTAAAAAGGGACAGAAGAGAGAGAGAGAGCCCCTGGACACTGGACACTGGAAACTGGACACTGGAAAAGAAAGAGACAGAGGGAGAGGCAAGACTTCGCCAAGCAGCTCGAGAACAATGTGTGCAATGGAAGGATAGACAAGGTGTACAGATACGACATAGATTGTCACATCCCAGAGAACACGAAGAGGATATCATAAGCACTGCACACAAGAGTTTACATAGACACGGAACAACAGATTTGCAATTATAGTAGCTTTATTACAAATAACAACATGCAAGAACAAAGTAAAACATAGCTTCTAATGGGGAAGATCTTCCCAGTAAAACCCTTACACAACTCTTACCACTCGACTAAATTATTGTCTTTGAATTACTATTTATCAAACTAGATGTCATCCGTTTCACTGCAATTTGACATAATCTGTTCCTTCTACACCCCACCAATCCCATACTTCATACTTCTAATTTTGTAAAGTCTAGCACTGATCCTTTAGGTAATTTGCAGTCCCTAATTAATCATACTATGGTCTCACTTTTAAGGTCAATGTTCCAGAATGGTTCCCTTAAGTGCTTTATTCCTATTCCTAACCCAATCTCTGCTTTCTTCTTAACGTATTCCTACTCTCCTCCTCTAGGCTGTCTCTGCTCCTTTGCTAACCCATGCCTTTCCGCTTCCCAACCTCCATCAAGCAGCAGGCATCTACAACAGAACCTTGTGAACAGCAGGATTGGTTGTATGTGTCAAAAACACAAACACCTAACCACAACCATTGTATACCAGTGCTTGTAAGGTCTTTCACCAACCCTAACCATCGTAGTGCAGTGTTTGTAAGGTCTTTTCTAGCCCTAACCACAATAATTGTAGACCAGTGGTTGTAAGGTCTTTCCCCAACCCTAACCACAATCATTGTAGACCAGTGCCTTGTAAGGTCTTTCCCCAACCATAACCACAATCATTGTACTTCCCAGTGCTTGTAAGGTCTTTCTCCAACCATAACCACAATAATTGTAGACCAGTGCTTGTAAGAAATAAGACTTTCGGACAACCATAACCACAATCATTGTAGACCTGTCCCCATTGTAAGGTCTTTCCCCAACCATAACCAGAACCACAGTAATTGTAGACCAGTGCTTGTAAGGTCTTTCCCAACCCCAACCCTAATCACAACCATTGTAGACCAGTGCTTGTAAGGTCTTTCCATAACCCCAACCCTAATCACAATCATTGTAGACCAGTGCTTGTAAGGTCTTTCCCAACCCCAACCACAACTGGCATTGTAGACCAGTTTTTGTAACGGTCAAACCCCAAAAATAACCAACAATAACAGTAGACCAGTGCTTGTAAGGTCTTTCCCCAACCATAACCACAATAATTGTAGACCAGTGCTTGTAAGGTCTTTCCCAACCCCAACCCTAACCACAATCATTGTAGACCTGTGGAAGTAAGACAAACCCCAACCTGCTCGGGGTAATTGTAGACCAGTACTTGTTTGTCCCCCCCCAACGTCCAACCCCCCTCCCCACGATTTCACGTTTGGAGAGGGTTCCCCCGTTGGTCCCCTGTGTGGTTGTTGTTCCCAATGTTCGGGGGGGTGTGGATTTTTCCCCCCCCAATTTTCGGCACCTGTTTATTGCCCAACCCCAACCATAACCACAATCATTGTAGACCAGTGCTTGTAAGGTCTTTCCCAACCCCAACCATAACCACAATCATTGTAGGCCAGTGCTTGTAAGGTCTTTCCCCAACCCTAACCACAATCATTGTAGACCAGTGCTTGTAAGGTCTTTCCCAACCCTAACCACAATCATTGTAGACCTGTGGTTGTAAGGTCTTTCCCCAACCCTAACCACAATCATTGTAGACCAGTGCTTGTAAGGTCTTTCCTTGCAACCCCAACCATAACCACAATCATTGTAGACCAGTGCTTGTAATGTCTTTCCCCAACCCCAACCATAACCACAATCATTGTAGGCCAGTGCTTGTAAGGTCTTTCCTAAAACTGGTTTTAACAACAACCTCAGTGGGTAGACCAGTTTTTGTAAGGTCTGGTTCCCCATGTACCGTGTAACCACAATCCCATTGTAGACCAGTGCTTGTAAGGTCTTTCCCAACCCTAACCACAATCATTGTAGACCAGTGCACCTAAGGCCTTTCCCCAACAGGGCGCATTTCCACAATCATTGTACCAGTTCTTTTCAGGTCTTTTCTATTCCTTTTCCCTAACCCTGTATTCCAGTGTTTGTAAGTATTTTACTATCCCTAACCACAATCATTGTAGACCAGTGCTTGTAAGGTCTTTCCCCAACCCCATACATAACCACAATCATTGTAGACCAGTGCTTGTAAGGTCTTTCCCCAACCCCAACCATAACACACAATCATTGTAGACCAGTGCTTGTAAGGTCTTTCCCAACCCCAACCCTAACCACAATCATAGTAGACCAGTGCTTGTAAGGTCTTTCACCCACACCCCCAACCACCATCACCATAACCACGTCCCCCGTAACCACAGCACCACAACACCAACCACAACCACAATCATTGTAGACCAGTGCTTGTAAGGTCTTTCCCAACCCCAACCCTAATCACAATCATTGTAGACCAGTGCTTGTAAGGTCTTTCCCCAACCCCAACCATAATCACAATCATAGTAGACCAGTGCTTGTAAGGTCTTTCCCAACCCCAACCATAACCACAATCATTGTAGACCAGTGCTTGTAAGGTCTTTCCCCAAAGCCCATAACCACAATCATTGTAGACCAGTGCTTGTAAGGTCTTTCCCCAACCCTAACCATAATCATTGTAGACCAGTGCGTTGTAAGGTCTTTTACTAACCCTAACCACAATCATTGTAGACCTGTGCTTGTAAGGTCTTTCCCCAACCCTAACCACAATCATTGTAGACCTGTGGTTGTAAGGTCTTTCCTTTCCAACTCTCCACCCCAACCCTCAGCTAATTGTAGAAACCAGCAGTGCTTTGTAAAGAGTCTTTTTCCTCAACCCTAAAACCTAAACCAATCGTAGTGGCAGTGTATTGTAAGGTCTTTTTTTTTTCTCCTAACGCTTAACCACAACCATCGTTAGTGCAAACAATGGAAGAAAGAGGAAGGAGGCGTCCTTGCTTTTTTTCTCTCCAGAAAGTGATTAACAATAAACAACAGTCCCCATTATCATCGACGGCAAACACCTCCCGTTAAGGGGGAGTTAAGGTATGTCACAGGCAAAAGGCCTAACCTTTAATTGATAAAAAAAAAAAATTAACCAGCAACCATTGTAAGTGCAGTGTTTGTAAGAAGGAATTCCAAACATTCCTGCTAGACCTTAAACAATTTAGACCCTAACCTTAGCCACAATCATTAAAACTTACCTTTTCTGTGTGAAAGGTATGCATAGATACTGAGGAACTTGAAACAAGTGCTTGGTCCTAAGCTATACATATTTTTCTTGAGAAAAGTAAACTTTGTCGGAATGTGGGAAATTCGTGTGCTGTGATGGAAGGGGTGTGTGGGGGGAGGGGAAGGGGAAGGGTGGGTTGGTCAAGGAGCAATTATCACATAGACAAGGAGCAATTGTTCGAGGGGCAAAAACAGATTCCAAGGAGGAAGCAAATGCATTGGGATAATTACAACCTAGGAGCAAATATTGGTCAAAAACGGGGGGCCTAATTTGTTGATATGGGGGGATCAAAATGGTCGAGGATCAAATTATCAAACAGTAGGAGATCTACCGAACGTTGTCCACTTCTTGTCTGTACCCCTCCCAACCTACGTCTACTCTCTCGCCGTTGGTCGAATCCCTAACGTTTCCATTCGGAGCAGGGCACATTCATGCATTATTATGCTTGGCTCTTGCACCCTAAGGGTCTCTAATTATAAGTAAGGGAATCTGGGCTTTTTACCAAACATCTTCAAGAACTTTGTCCATAAGAGTCAACGACCATGCATATGCTTGGCTCTGGCCCCCTAAGGGTCTCTCCTTATAAGTAAAGGAATCTGGGCTTTTTACCAAGTCTTCAAGAACGTTGTCCATAAGAGTCAACGACCATGCATATGGGCTTGGCCCTCTTGCACCCTAAGGGTCTCTAATTATAAGTAAGGGAATCTGGGCCTTTTACCAAATCTTCAAGAACTTTGTCCATAAGAGTCAACGACCATGCATATGCTTGGCTCTGGCCCCCTAAGGGTCTCTCCTTATAAGTAAAGGAATCTGGGTCCTAAGAGTGTTACCAAGTCTTCAAGAACGTTGTCCATAAGAGTCAACGACCATGCATGCATATGGTTGGCTCTTGCAACCTAATTAAGGGTCTCTCCTTATAAGTAAAGGAATGTGGGCCTTTTGTTTTACTAAAGTCTTCAAGAACTTTGTCCATAAGAGTCAATGACTAATTGGACGTTAATCAAATCATCACCAGGGGCCTCTTGCTGATCGAGAAATAGCAGATTTACTCAGTGCTGATGTACTTGCTCTTGTCTTTCGCGTCTGGTTCTCTAGCTCTATTAATCTTTCTGTTCAGCCCCGTGAGAACAGACGATTTTCGGAAGAAAACTAGGGGAGAGCACTTCGTGAAATTACGAGTTGATTACCTCGACTTACTCGGTCAAAGCCATAGCAACCATATGCGGCATGGCGTCGAAGCTTGAAACCCGAACCGCAGGATGCGAGTCAGCGACTTGCAAACATTTCTTTTTTAGAAAAATGAGTGGTAGCCAGTATCCACAAACTGATAGAACTTGCAAAATGTGACGTAAAATATAAAATAAAATGACATCAATTTTTAGAATGACAGCACGAGAACGGTGTTCTAAGTGATGTACGCGGGGAAAAACAACGAGGGCAGAGTACTTACTAGGGTGAGAGCTGGGGATTCGAACCTGATGGTAGAGTAACTTTCCCCTGTTGGTTGACCGATTGAATTTGGCAAGATGCCCAAAAAACTCCCACAGGGACCATGAAGAAATTACTCCCCTTAATTATTTCTGAACAATTACTATTATGTAAAGGAAATCTAGGGGTCGTGTGCGTGGCAATGCTTTAAACAGCAGACATTTGAATCATCTCATCTTATTCCATAATAGAACCACCAACGTTCAGCTGGAGCATAGAAAAGACACATAAAACAGACACTAGCGTGTTTGTGATTGTTTTTGTTTTGTTAAGATTTAGAGAGACACAACTGTATTGTCGTCTCTCTCTGGTCAGACAAAAACGCGGGATATAAAACTAGAGGTAAGTGTGGGTCTTGGCGGGTATACGCGATGATGCGGGGAGGGGCGGAGGACAAAAACGGGTGAAGACCTTGGGATCTCCTCAATCTGTACTGTTTACAAATAACGTTTGGTTCTAGTGAATCTTTCATTTCGCAAAAATACACAAACACTCAATGCCATACTAGCTATAGTCTTCTCCACAGTGGTGTGACTTATCTAGGTGAATTGGTCTACAGATATAGCCCCTCCCCTCCCCCTCCATCCCTGGAGATAAGGAACTGACTGAGAAAATGCAGATAAGGCACTGACATGACTAAAGGGGTTTCACAATTCGTCAGGTTCGTTTTCGAACATCCCAACACTTGGAATCGAAGCACTTTGTCTGGCTGATATAAGACTTTAATATACATATTATATAACATTTATTGATTTTAATCTGGCCTAAGGGCGGGACAGCCACAAATGCCGGAAGGTGGTCATCGCTGACGTCCTCTACAGGTATGCGTGGGCGCCTGTTATCCCACGGCACTGTTGTCGCAGTGTCGTTGGCCTCGTGGTGTGTCATTTCATTGCTGTGGTCGTGTGCGGTTGTCGTCGGTGGGCCTGGGTGGTGGTGTCATTTCCATTGCTGGAGGATCCCAGTGGTTGGGTGACGTCTGGCACGCGGCAGAAGTCGTTGAACCTGAGGCTCTGCTCCTGTACTGGATCAAGAGGAACGCATGTTTTGAAAAATGCGATTTTACTGTTGCTTTTCTGTGTTTGGTGCGTGTGTCCTCTCTCTCTCTCTCTCAATCTCTCTGCTCGTCATCCTCTCTCCTCTCTCCTCTCTCTCTCGCTCTGTCTCTCTCTCTCTCTTCTCTCTCTCATCTCTCTCTTCTCTCTCTCTCTCTCGCTCTCTCTGTCTCCCTGTCTGTCCTGTCTGTCTCTCTGTCTGTCTCTCTCTCTGCTGCCAATCTCTCTCTCTCTGTATCTCTGGCTGTCTCTGTATCTATTCGCTTTAACTTTATATTCATTTTGCATGATTCTTTTGTTTTGCTTTAAGTTCCTTGCTAGAATTTTAATTTTGATTATTATTTGGTTTGGTCAGAAATGTAAAAAGGACTTCAGTGTGCCTATTTCTTTACCCGAATCAATCAATCAATCTTCTTATCTTCTCTTCTTCTTTTTTTCTTCTTCTTTTTTTCTTCTTCTTCTCGGTCTTCCTGTCTTCTGTTCTTTACTTCTATGTGTTCTACTTACTTTATCGCAATCTTTTGATTTTATTATATTGAGTGATCGTGGTATATTTTTACATGTCCTATGAAGTTTTATGTGATGGATATTTAATTATTAATGTTATTGTATATGTGTTTATGCCGTGCCACAAATCAATTTCTCACTTTTGAGATAATAAAGTAGTCTTGAGTCTCGAGTCTTCACCGTTGTCCTAGTTATCACTTCTAGTACCAGCATAAGTGTCTCCGTGTACTTACCCAGCAAACCGTTGACCACATCGGGAACCTCGGAGTCACAACCATCGAACAGGTCCAGCTCATCGACGCACGTGGCTATCGTTGCCAGGGTGCTGAAAACACGTTCAGTGAAAAGGAAAGACCTAAGAAGTAAGACCACAATACATTCTGGGACTCTGTTCTGAGGCATAGAAGTCAGTAAGGCGAGAGCCTGTGGCTTTGTCAAGGGATGCACTGGCCTCGCCTGTCCTTTTTTCGGGGGCTGTTGGATGCGTTCTGGTTTCTGAATGGGTGTCTTTTGCCGGTGGGCTCTGCAGTCATAAAAAACGGGACTGGTACACCTATGGGGAAACTTAGGCAAGGACTCCTTTGTGTCGTATCTGATGGTTACCAAGCGGGGAGTAGCTATGTGCCTTGTTTACTTAATGGAATGTCCCGTGTGTGCATGCTCCCCAGTAACACAACACGACCTTCCAGGGATAGAGCAGGGCTGCTCTCGTGTTGATAGGACAGGCGTGGCTGGTGGGTCTCTGGGTCCCATCAGCACTTGCGGGTGTTTCTATTTCAAGATGTGCGTAGTAACCACCCTCGTGTATTTGCGACCCTCAATTTCAAAGCCTGCTTCTTTCAGTTTTATGGAAAACGATCCTTGGGTGATCCTAAATCTGTCCCTTTCCCAAAACTGGCAGAATGTTACATCTCAGTGAAAAATGTCCAATGGAAACTTGGAGGGGTTGGGGAGACTAACATAAATGATAGCCGAAAATCAGATAGCAAGCCAGAAGTAGGAATTTTGATCACTTTCAGGATTTGACAAATCGTTTTACTTTCGCTCAAGAGAACATGCTGTGCATTTTCTGTTGCTCAATTGTGCTTTTCGTTGAATCAAAATTTGTCCTTAAACAAAACATAGTTTTGTTGAAAGTGAAACTAAATTACTTGACTTGTGGTTACCGTTAAATCTGATCTGTGCCAATGTAAGTACGACGACTGTTAAAGTCTTTTCGCGAACATTTCTTCTCTCGCAATATAAACCATATAATATTCTTGATCATCATGTCACCGCCTATTCCCCCCCCCCCCCCGATCCTGAATTTTGAACCGCCCGTGCCAAAAACTCCGCCAAGGAAGACTCACAAAACCGAATGCCCGTCCTGCCTCAAAATAAACAAGACTAAGATTTCATCAGATTTATTTAGACAGTAGAATTTCACGCCAAATCCTGCCTCAGAAATTTTAAAATTGGATCGTAGTTTGAATCGAATCGCCACGCAGTGCTAGCAGACCTAAAGACCACCACGTCACGTGTCAAAAATCAGATTTCACGGGTTTCCCTCTTATTTCCCTCCTTTGTTTTGTTGGTGTTTCTGCTCAGATTTAAACTTTTTTGTGTGAAGCGCTTAGATCCCCGTAAGGAGAATCAGCCCTATATAGTTGTCATTATATTATTATTTATTATTATTATATAGCCTGCCAAACAAATTTAATCTTCCGAGCATAAGAGGGATGTGACACGTGGACGTGGGGGTCTTTAAAATGGCGGTGAGCAGAGAGTGGGCGGACTGACCGGCAATAGACCTTGGAGGAGCGTGGCGTTGCAGGTAGTCGCTGAGGTCATTGGCAGGGAGATCAGTGCGTGACTTGGACTAAGATGCCATGTCTGGATCGGCTTGTTCCTCGTCGCCTGAGCAGCCGGACATCCTCCCCACGGTAGCTGCAAGACGAACACAACGCTCCGTTTTGGTCTCTGATCTCATTTCATGTTATTATCCGTGGAATACTTACTTCTATTCGTAGTCAAGTCGTTACTGATCCGTTAAGCCGCATGTTCGTGTTTGTTGTTTTGTCACCAACGTACGCATAATCAGATTCTGGTTCACTAACTCAAATCATTTGTACTCACTTCAAACACACTATCCCTAGACCAGTCATACTTGCCTGTTAGCTGCAATTTCTTTTCACTATCTCAAATGGCTGTTACATTTATTGACATTGGTTTTAAAAAAATTGGGAGAGCACTAGTTAAGTCAAACGAGAGTTGTACAAATAGATAATTCGTCTACAGCAATGGACAACTCACGGTAGATTCTGGTCATTTGGTGACGGATTATGACGGTACGTTATTATAACGTCTGTGTTGCTACCCCCAATTAAACCTCATTGTTGTTCATTCAATTGTCTATATTTGTATTCTGGAATTAAATTATTGAAAACCATAGGATTATGACTCTAGAATAGGAGGCATTTTGTGCCTGCAGTCCGTCGGGCACAAATTTTTTCCCCCAACTAACGTAGGGGGAGGACGGGTAAAAAGCGCATGGGCGGGTAAGAAGCCCACCCCAATTATCTCATGAAAAAAGAACATTTCAGTTCAAATTTGCCCATGAGACGAATGCTAGACATTAACGCTCGGTCTCATGGGCAAATGAGACTGAAATTGCTTCATTTCTGAGATAATGGGGTGGGACTATTACCTGCCATGCGCTTTTTACCCCAGTCTTCCCCTAGAGAAAAATTTGGCTGAGACAAAACAAACACGATTTAGCGGTAGTGACTCTAGAAACAAACGTGAACAGAAAGATAGGAAGGGGGCAGGAGTGAGGACTGGGAAGGGGGTTAACTATGAGAGAAACAGGAAGAAAAATCTCATTAACGTCTGCCGGTCTGAAACAGACCATATATGGGACATTAGAGATATAAAAAGATGGTGGAACGATCCTGGAGGCCATGCCGAGGCCAGTGAACACCAGGAAAGTCCCGAATTGTAGCAGTACAGATATATGAAATGTAGTGAGAGAAACAGAGCCGAGAGAGAGGCGATACACGAGACGCTAACTACTATAATAGTCTTTAGTTTCTGTGTAGTTAATGAATTGCTACATGTCAAGACCGAAATAGAGAGAAATAGAAGCTAATAGGGGGAAAACGAAGCGGAACATAATCAACGCCCAGGCAATTATATACCCCCCCCCCCCACACACACACACACACACACACACATCACCCTTCCTTTCCCAGTCCAACAGTCCCCGTTTTCTCTTAACTCGAATCACTGCCTTATAAATACACAATTTTTTCTTCTTCATGTTTTGTATTCAGAATGTTCCGGTGAAAGGCTGTAAAATAAGTCTTGGTTCGTCATTCGGTACGAACATTTCTCGTATTAATTAGTCCCGAGCCGAAGTTCGGGGAGGGGAGCTATTGTTTTCGTCTGGTCCGTCCGTCGTCGGTTTGTCCGTGCGGCGTTGCCTCCGTCCGTCGGGCATAGTTCCGTTCGTTTTTTCAAAAAAAATATCAGTCTATCATCATCAATTGGTATACTGTTGTGCAAAGAGCAAGCTATCCATGATGTATTAGTTTTACATTAAGGTCAAGGGTCGCGGCCAGTTACGGGGTCTCAAACCCCGAAACACTATAATCGCTAATATCTCGCGAAGTTCTGCATGTATTTTAATGCAGTTTTTTTCAAATCCATTTCTGATGAATGGTCTTATAACAAGTTGTCATGAATTTTTCTTTGCGCTGCGTCTGTGGTTTTCGGATCGCGCGCGCTCAATTCACGGTCCGAACCCCCAAGGCTTTATATAAAAAACTATTCAGTGACGTGCTGTTTGATGCGTTTTTATGTAGTCACGTGCTGTTTTGATGCGTTTTTATGTATTGTACAGCCCACACATTCTATTTCGGAGTAGCTCGGCGATTGCTGCGAGGGGACTTTGCAGCGCACGGCGTCGCACTTGTTATCATTGTAATTTATCGGCTTTCTGAGATTAGGGATTGAATCGACCATTAGAACAAAAAAATGAATGACATTCTAGGTTGGGGGGTTCCGGCGTTTATGAAACAGCATGTTAGGAACTATTGATTTTTCGATGCATTAAGTATAGTGAATTCCATTTGTCTTTCTCGTGCGCCTTCACAAATGCAAAGATTTTAACTTTAACCAACCCGCAGGCAAACGTGAAGGGCTATTTCTAATTTCGAAGTCGACGCTTGCCTGAGTTTGCTTATTGAGGTTTGCTGTATTCGAGGCAGACTTACCTACAAACGTAGCTTCAACCGCTTTGGGTGTAGTCTAAAACTTGATTGATTGTTTGTGTTTAAAGAAAGTGGCTAGACTTAAAAGATTATTGATCATACAATCTTATCAGATACAACGGTGAGTCAAACGCGTAATTCCTTTTGTTTGGAGCAGGACAAATCATATAGCTACAGGCCTAATACACCAACAAACAACAACAACAACATACAGTATTTATACGGCGTCTGAATCTGAAGAAATCAAATCCAAATCGGACACACACGTGAGCATTCAAGGAGCATTCAACAAAAACGGCAATACAAAGCGAACACACACGGCTAACATAAATGGAATATTTAGCCCAGAAACGACCTAATGGCAAGAGAGAGAAGATAAAGAGAGAGGAGCTTTAATCACATACTGCGCCGCACAAAATACAAACATACAGTTACACAGACCAACAAAGATTCAAAGATTCAAAGATGTTTAATCCTTTGACCACTTTTGGGGCATGGAGGACTTGAAGCAAATTCAAGCAAATAAAAATTATGCAACAATTGAAAACGGTTACAAAAGATAACTCTAATGCTATTAACACACAAAAATTCGTCACACAAACTTTCTAAACCTTTAAAAAATGTAGCTAAAAGTAATAACACCTTTTTACCACCGAGAGCAGTCGACAGTAGTTAAAGACGGACTTTACACATGTAAATTTTCTGAAAAACCTGACATATGATATTCATTGTATTGGGGGGCATTAAACCTCATTACAAACGGGAACTCGTCAACCAAGGTCACTCTGATTGCCAGTCCTACATAATCGTTCTTCATGGGGTATCCAAGTCTTCGTGCCAATGCTATCATGAGTTTATGATTACACACAAGTGCGGCGATTTTATCGCTGTGTTAACGCAATTGCACTGATTAATGCGAGCTACGAATTTAACATAGGGGTGGTGTGTGCGTTTATTTCAGGGATTGAAAACACTAAAAGACCCCCTCCACGTACAAATCTGTACACGTATTCTTACTGCAGCAATAGCAATACAAACAGCGTAGCACAAACAAAGGGCGAGGTGCAGTGGCATGCGTTGATAACGCTGACACTCGCGACTTCGGCGCACACTTGGTAGTAGTCTACCTTTTCACTCAAAGCCGCAACTCGGCCCCCCCCCTTTGTGATCAGTTAATGAATGTATGGTAAGGAATCTGGCACATTGTCATGCTATATGATCTCCATTTACCCAAGGATGAAATTCACAATCGCGTCGAAATTGTTTATAATAAACGTTTAGTGAAAATGTTTTTGTTTTGGGGGAGTTGGGTTTTTGCGCTTTGGTTTTCGTTCGTTTCTTGTTGTCTTTTGCTTTGTTAGCAGAATGGGAGGAAGCCTACACTGTGTTTGTCGGTCCCGTTCAGTGTGTCTGTCTGCCTGTATGAAACACAAAATTGTTCACTCCATACCCTGCCTTAAAATTACCAAACCTATCTTAATTAAATTTGGTGGAATGGCTCCAGCATGTCTCTTGCCAACGGTACCACTTATGTCAGTTTTCCCAAATGGTAGGCCATATAATGTAATCGTAGCGAATTTAATATTTGGACCCAGCACACGAAAGAAGACGGTAAGGTCAGACTGGAAATTCTGCGAAAACCATATATTTGAAAACCGCCAAACAATTGTCTTTCTAATGACTCACCAGAACCATTCTTGCATCATTTCACGTCCCAGAGTTACTGAGCATTTAAAAGTTAGTAGGCGTGAGCGTCGGCCGTTTCAGAAAAACGCCAGAGTCACAGTCTAGCCAAGCTGAATAAAATGCATTGACCTACTCGGTTTAAAGCACGTATAAGACAATTAGAGACCATGTTAAAGATTATCCTTGATGAGTATGAAAGATAAGATGTTAGAGAACATGGAAATTATCCCATAACTAACATTGACAAAAAATGATGATTCTTCTTGTACTTTTCAAGACTGTTGAGAAACTAGTCAGGCGACTGTAATGTCCCTTCTCGTGGTGCTGGGTCACATGTGACGTATTGTGGTATGTGAAAAACCAACTTGGTTGCCCTGAAGTTTAGCCCATTCTTCCTGATAAGCCCAAGAATGAAACCTAAAGCCATTAAAATATCATATAGTAAAAGCCAGTGTCGTGTGTGTGGTGTGAAAACAAACAGGCCTTATAAACTCCGCCGTTTTTCGGACGAATCGCTCAAATTGCCTGGAGCCCTTTTAAAACATTCGCAGGGGTGATGGTCCTCATGGCCAACCGAGGCGGCCGTATCCATTTGCGCGCGTTTCGCAAATGGCGAAACGCAGCATCCGCTTGCTACTCCGGCGGCTGTCTCTCACGGGGTTTCTAGGTCCGATTGCCTTCGATTGGCAGGAAGATGACCGTTTATGGCCGTGAACCGGAAGCGAATTGTTTCAGAAAGCGGAGATACGGCGCCGACAGGCGCTTCACGTTTTCACAAACCGCGGCGAACCAAAACTAGAGAGACTTGACTCGAGATTGGACAACATGCGTGACCAGGGAGTAGTGACTATCGCGGCAAACTTTCAACAGCGTTCCGTTCATTAAACACGCGCTATAACACGATTTTATTTGCAGGACGCTAATTTCAACCAACTCGATAGAGTTATCGTTAGTGGGTAGGTCACAGGGGCGGCTTATGCAAAGACTCAGACGGAATTTGACGAGAATTCAACTAGCCTATCGACGTGTTATGTCATAAAGATGTTTAAAAGTACAACAACCAGTGTTCTGTCCTCACTACTCATATAGGAAAAGGAGACCAGTGTAGTCTTTTCTTTTCAATGTCTTTGGCACTTTGCTTGCTCTCTGTGCTCCCCAGTGCGCAGATATTTTTATACAGGACAGGGAGAGAGATGAGAGAGAGAGATGAAGGGAGAGAGAGAGAGAGGGATGAGAGAGAGAGAACGAGGAGGAGAGAGAGAGAGAATTGAGAGAGAGCTTGAGAGAGAGAGAGGAGCGAGAGAATTGAGGAGAGAGAGAGAGAGAGAGAGAAAAACTGACTGGGGTGTGGGTGTGGAGGGGGTGGTGGGAGTTAGAATGCAGCAAGTTCCCCCCCCCCCCCTTAGGGATACTGGGAGGGGGATTCTTCGAACAAATAGTTCCCACTCTGGAAGTATGTGCTTATAAACTACCTCTAATCTGTCAGCTCTTGATTCTTCCTTTTCCCTTTGCATGCTGTTATCTACTATCGTTCTGCCTTTCTGGTCAATTTCTCCTGCTTTTTCAAGAAATACTTTCAAAAAGATTCCTTAGCGAAGTCAGACATGTAGGCCTAAGTATTCTACTTATGCGCCACAAACAGCCCAGCATCGATGCATATACATTCGTTAATTGGGACAGAACAGCCCTGAACGACTGCTGAAGCGAAGAAACTTAGAAGGAGAAGACGAAGAAGAAGTACTACTCTCTCTCTCTCTCTCTCTCTCTCTCTCTTCTCTCTCTCTCTGCGTGCGCGAGGTCAAAGTGAAAATGATTATGAAAACACTCATTTCTGCGATAGGTTTCAAAGTTACCCAACACCCCTACATTCAGGGGGGGGGGGGGGGTGCGAGTGTGCATGGCTGTCTTTCTGTCTGGCTGTCTGTCTATCTCTCTATCTCTGCTTCTCTCTCTCTCTCTCTCTCTCTCTCTGTCTCTCCTCTCTCGTCTATCTTGTCTGTCTCTCCCCTCTCTCTCTCTCTCTCTCTCTCTCCTCTCTCCTCTTCTCGCTCTCTCTCTCCTCTCTGTATCTTGGCGGTCTCTGTCGGTGGGGGAGTGTTCATGGAGAAGAATGAGATGTTTTTTGTTTAGTGGGGTCCCAGATTTATTAAACCGGAGCTACAATGGTTGAAACCACAGATTAAGAACCTCTCTGGTTTAACTAAGTAAGGCTTCAGTTTCGTTTTTCCTTTAGTCCTTTGCGATCTACGATTCGCAAAGGAGTATGTTTTCGTTAGGTCTGTTTTTTTTTTTGTTTGTGTTGTTCTTCTTTTTCTGTCTGTCTCCAAGATCTCCGAAAACGTTCAGGGGCATAAATTCCACAGGCAGGTCCTAGAGTTTCACTTCTTGGCGGAGGTTACTTCCCTATGCGTTCTGGATGGCGTACCAACGAGGCTAAGGGACAAGGTCAGGGAGATCGGATGCCTGAAAGGGTAGGGGTCTAATAATTGGGTTTTCTGTCCACGCATATCTCCCGAACCGCTTCACCGACTCGTTTTCCCAATTTTGTGTTGTGGCATGGCACCATGAGAGGAGGCATCCGGCCTAAAATTATGCCGTTGGTGACCTTCACAGTGGTGTATGACCTTGAAAACGAAATATTTAAGGGATTATAAGCACACGTTGGTCTTCGGGAGCGATGTGTCAAATTGGCATGTAGGTACTGGCTCGGTGTTTGATGATTGCTACCGAGGAAGGTCATGAGATCGGTAGGCCTCAAGTAGTAGGGGTCTAAAAAGGGGTTTCAGCACAAAAGTAAAAAATATAATATTTCACGACCGGCTAACGGTATCAGTTGTTACCGGACTTGGCG
>JAGGCT020004204.1:281770-303651 GCA_017654935.2 Phymorhynchus buccinoides
CATCAAAGAAGAAACCATACCAAAAAACTGTGAACACACCCTCCCTCACAGTGCAAACTTCCTTGAGTGATCCAGTTTCATTTTTATGTGTTATCAAGTCAAAGTCAAAGATACTTATTGTTTTGGCTCAAGCCACAACCTATAACTCCCTTTGTCGGTCGGTTCCGGTCAGTCTGTCTTTCTGTCTGTCGGTCGTGGTCGGTCCAAAATTGTCCCACCTTTTGACAAATGTCCGCACTTCAAACAGGCTACATCTTCAAATTGAGGCGCTCTTTAAAATGATGTATTTTAAAAGCGTACAAAAAATAAACATTCGTAATACAGACACTGCAACAGACACTACGAGTATGCGGTGCTACTTTCGATGAATATAAGTAGGATAAATAGCTTTTAAATGTTTTTTCAAAAGATATAAAAAGTTACGAATGGTGCAGAGATAACATTCTGGTGTTACAGATTAAATATTGTTGAAATAGCCCAGGGAGGTGAACTCATGATTGGAGTGTTAAAAATAGACCGCGTGCACAACTATTGCGATTTCGCGCTTGTTATCACGTCAGGTGAAATTACAGTGTGGTCTCGTACAAGCACAATACAAGCAAGGAAACACATTTACATGCTTTAAAATGGACACAAAACTCAAGAAAAATGGACAACGAATCCTCCAGATGCAGACTCAGATGTATAGTAAACAGAGTCAGCGCAGATTGCAGACTCAGATGTATAGAAACATCAGCGCAGATGCCGACTCAGATGTATATGAAACAGAGTCATCGCAGATGCAGCATCAGTATGTATAGGAAACAGAGTCGTGCAGATGCAGACTCAGGATGTATGCGGAACGAGTCAGTGCTAGGAAACAGATTCAGTGCAGATACAGACTCAGGATGTATAAGGAAACAGAGTCAGTGCAGATGCAGACTCTGGGGGGGGGAGGAAGAGAGGGGGGAGAGAAGAAAAGAGGGGGATGTAGGCAACCAGAGTCACGCCGATGCCGTCTCAGGATGTATAGGAAACAGAGTCAGCGCAGACAATGCAGCGCAGTATTTATAGGAACAGTCAGCGCAGACTTCGACTCAGGAATTGTATAAGAACGAGTCAGCGGCAGATGCATACTCAGGATTATCGGAAACAGAGTCAGTGCAGATGCGACTCATGATGTATGTGAAACAGAGTCAGCGCAGATGGCATACTCAGGATGTATGGAAACAGAGTCAGCTGCAGATGCAGGACTCAGGATGTATAGGAAACGTCAGCGCAGATGCAGACCTCAGGGTGTATAAGAAACCAGATAGTCAGCGCAGATGCAGACTCAGGATGTCTAGGAAACAGAGGCAGCAGATCATGGATGTATAGGAAACAGAGTTCGCGCAGATGCAGACTCAGATGTATAGGAAGAAGGGTAAAACTCAAAACAGTCCAGCCCATGCAGACCAGGATTATATAAGAAACAGAGTCGGCCGTAGATGCAGACTCCAGGATGTATAGAAACAGAGTCAGCAGACTCAGGATCATAGGAAACAGAGTCAGCGCAGATGCAGACTCAGGATGTATAAGGAAACAGTCAGCGCAGATGCAGACTCAGATGTATAAGAAACAGCCAGCGTAATGCGACTCAGGATGTATAGGAAAACAGGTCAGCAGACTCAGGATGGATAGGAAACGAGTCAGCCGGAGATGCAGATTCTCAGGTGTATAAGAAACAAGTCAGCGCGATTCAGACTCAGATTACCTGGCGATGTCAACATTTCGATTTATTATCTTTGTTCAAGACTTCCAGATCAGTCACACTCCATGACTATGTTCCACAAACAAATTACACCAACAGCGAACAAACATTAGGAAAACAACAACCTAATTAACTTTTTTTATCTGAATATCATTTATTCTTACAAATTAACACCTACCCCCACCGCAGGATGCAGTACTCCGGATGTATAGGAAACGGATGAGTCAGCGCAGAATGCAAGCTCCCAGGGATGTAATTAAGGAAACTAGAGTCAGCGCATATGCAGACTCAGATGTATATGAAAGACACAGGAAGTGCCAGGACGCAGTATTCCCCAGGACTCAGGATGGTAATAGGAAAACAGAGTTCGGTAGCACAAGATTTCCAGACTACAGGAATTACCCTGACAGATGATGAATTGAGACAGATCTTTAGGGGGGAAGAAACAAAGAAATAAAAGAAGAATGATTCCCAACTTTGTTAACATTTGGATTTTAGTAATCTTGTGTCAAGTTAGTTGTCCAGAATCAGTCCACAATCGTCCCATGGACGTTAATGTTGCACAACCTAAATTTACACCAACACGTTGGGGCAAGAACTAGCACGGAAAAACCTAAACAACCGAATTACATTTTGATCCTTTCGCATAATCAAGATTTAGGGCTTATTTACAATTAATGTGCTGTTCTTGAAACTAGCATGATATAGTTACATGGATGGGGAATGAAAGGGAAGAAGAGGATAGAGATAGGGGGGGGTGAAGTCCTTAAAGAATTAAATTAAAATAAAACAAAAACAATATAAAGAAAAAAAGACAGAGGGAGAAGAGAGAGGCTGGTGGGGTGGAGTAGAGAGAGAAGTAGAGAGGAAAAGAAGTAGGGAGATCAAGGGAAGGGAAGTAGATTGATAAATATTATGTATGGTAGCAGACAGAAAGACATAAGGTATAGATAGATAGAGGGGTAAAATTTAGAGTGGATGATTTTGGAAGAAAGAGGGAGAGTGGGGGATGAACCCAAACCAGGTAAAACGAAAATCATCTTGTTCTAGAGAAACAAGCGCGAAAATGCGCAAATAGTTTGTGGCAAGTGCGCGTTCTATTTTTACAACTATTATATCACACTGAGTCACTTCCCCTGGGTCTTCAATAATTTTAATCTGTAAACCAGAATGTTATCTCTGCACCATTCCATAACTTTTAATATCTTTTGGAAAACATTAAAAACTATGTATCCTACTTATACTCATCAAAAGAAGCACTGCATACTTGTCGTGTCTGTTGTAGTGTCTGTATTACGTATGTGTTTATTATTTTTGTCACGCTTTTAAAATACAATTTCATTTTTAAAGGAGCGGCCCTAAATTTGAAGCGTGTAGCCTCGATTTGAAGTGCGACTATTTTTGTCAAAATTTGCGACAATTTTGGAACGACAGACAGACTCAGACAGACCGACCGACCGGACAAACAAAGTGCGTTATAGCCTTGTGGCTTGAACCGACAAACAAGAAAAAAACACGGTCTGCCGCACACAAGTTTTCAAAAATAGCTTACACGGAAGGCGAAGGTGGCCTTGGCAATCGTCAAAAGTCGATCTGGCGTGTGCGAACCATGCTCACTCGTAGACTTCTGCCATGCGGACCTTCTATGTGAGTCCATAAAGCTGGCTCCATCTTGACCCTCTGCGCCAATATTTCCATCTATAACGGGCCAGCTCCCCCGCACTTTACGTTCAGTTTCTCTGAACCGCTTTCTCTCCAGATCCCTAGGTAAAAAGCTTTCAATTGTTGGTCGGCGCTCATTTGCTGTTTCAGGACCGAAATCCTGGAACAAGCTTCCTCTTTCCCTCCTTCAGCGACCGACCCTCTCAGCTTTCAAATCTAACATCAAAAACCACCTGTTCCCCCGTCATGAGGCTCCTCTCATTTCTCTTCTTCTCTCTTTGCCTTTAAGACTGTCATCTGCTGTATACCATTTCAGTGTGCGGAACCGGTGTTTGTTGTGTTCGCTTTGTATTGTGTGTTTTTGTTTGAATGCGTTGTGGATGTGCAACGTGTGTGTGCGCTTTGATTTGATTCTATCAAGATTCAGCGCAGTATAAAATACTGTATGTTGTGTTGTGTTGTTGTTTGTTGTTGAAGTCATGGCGGTAAATAAGACGGATGCTGTCGACACGTTCAATCGGCAAAATTGTAAGCTTGTGTATGCGCGTGCGGCGGTGTGCACATCCTTATTGGTGGATGCTACCGAAAAATTTGCCGATGCTACTGAAAATTGATGGCTTGGGCTACTGATTGGAAAAATTCCAAGTAGGCAGGTCCCTGATAAGTTCATAAATCCCTTAACGATTAACCCCTCAGCTTAATGGGTGTCTGGCGGTGTAGCAACAAGCATCAACCTGGACGTGGCGTTTCCCCACGGGTGCTACCGCAAGCTGCTCATCCCCGGCTGTCGTGGCCCTTCAACAACCCCCGCGCCCCTCCGTCGGCATCGTGTCCCATGTCCCCGCCGGACTTTCTCTCCAAGATGATGCCGGTTAGAAAAGGGGGGAGAGAGAGAGAGCAGAAGAGAGAGAGAGAAGAGATAATAACTCGGAAACCCAATTTTTTTAATTTTTGTTTTATATCGAGATCCTCATTCCACCTTACTCACAAAAACACCAAACGATACATGATAACGAGTCCCAGTCATGCTAATTTACAATAAGCAATAATTTATACAATGATAACGATGTTCCCATCATTCACTTCTACTCACAAGAACACAATACTGCAATGATAAACGATTTCCTCATCACCGTTACTCACATAAACACAATGTACTACAATGAAGAAGGTGAGCGCCACAGTCAACCGTGACTTCAAAATATATCAACAAGATGCAAACAATGGATAATGATCTGCATCATTTCAAACCGTTATCACAATAACACTAAATACCTACAATGAGGAAACGCATTCTCCACATTCACCTTTACTCCAAAATAACACAAATACTTACAATAATAAAGATCTCTTCATTCACCTTTACTCACAATAACACAGTATTACACAATAATAACGATCTCCACATTCAATTTTACTCAAAATAACACAATACTACAATAATAACGATCTCCACATTCACCTTTACTCAAAATAACACAATACTACAATAATAAAGATCTCCACATTCACCTTTCCTCACAATAACACAACCACTACAATAATAATCTGATCTCCGACATTCACTCTTTTTACTCAAAATAACACAATACTATAATAATAACGATCTCCACATTCACCTTTACTCAAAATAACACAATAACGTACAATAACGTAGTGATATCTACATTTACCTTTACTCAAAATAACACAATACTACAATAATATAAGATCTCCACATTCACACTTTACTCTCAATAACACAATAATACAATAATAACGATCTCCAGCTCGTGATCATCGGCACCATAGCTGTGAGCTTCGTCGAGAGGTATGTATGAGACAAAATTTACCCAGCCCTGGAAGACCGAGAGAGAGACGAGAGAGAGAGAGAGAGAGAGAGAGGGAGGAGAGAGAGAAGAGAGAGAGAGAGGAGGAGAGAGAGAGAGCGATGAGATTGTGAGAGATTGAGAGAGAGAGAGAGGAGAGAGATGAGAGAGAGAGAGAGAGGAGAGGGAGGAGAGTAGAGGGCCCGTACCGAGGAGAGATTGAGACAGTGGGGGGAGAGAAGATCGAGGACGGAGAGGAGGGAATAGAGATCGAGAAGAGAGAGGGAGAGGAGAAAGCAAGAGTCGAATGCGATGGAGAGAGAGAATCGTTAAGTTGAAGAGAGAGAGTGTGAGGAGAGGGGAGAGGAAGGGAGGGACGAGGAGTTAGTTTGGAATTAGTGATGAGAATGAGAGAGTGAGAGACTGAGTCCGGAGTCAGTCCAACACCACCTACCCCCCTCAGACGAGAGGCTGGGAGAGAGGAGAGGGAGAGAGAGTGGAGCGAGACGAGAGGAGAGGGAGAGAGTGCGAGAGTGAGTGAGTGGGAGTTTGAGAGAGAGACTTGAGCAGTGTGAGTGTACGATGGAAGTGAGAGAGACTTGGGGGAGCAGATCTAGAGAGACATGAGGCAGATGAGAGGAGGAGGGGGAGCAAGAGATTCAAAACCATGATGGAGAGGCGAGATCTGCTAGTGGAGAGAAGTGTTTATTGTTTTTCTGAAGCTACCCCCCCTCTAGTAGGGAGCGACGAGTCTGGAGTTAGGAGGAGAGATGTGATATAAGAGCAGAGAGAGTCAGGCAGAGAGAGAGTGAAGAGTGAAAGTGTGAGACCGAGAGAGAGAGAGAGGATAGAGAGATAGAGAGAGAGAGATTGAGGGAGAGAGCGAGAGATGAGAGAGGACGAGGAGAGAGAGAGAGGAGGTGTTTTTAGGACCAGAGGGAGAGAGGAGAGTCGGACGAGCAGGGAGAGTGAGGGAAGCGTATGAGAGGAGAGAGAGAGAGACTCAGAGAGAGGGGAGAGAGAGAGAGAGTGAGAGTGAAGTCGGAGTGAGAGGTTTTTTCGGGGAGAGAGATGAGGAGGAGGAGAGGAGGGAGAGATGAGAGCAGCGGAGAGAGGGAGGGACGTGGGGGAGATTTCTCTGAGCTAAGAGAGGGAGAGAGGATTTGTTGATGTTTCATTGAAGAGATGGTGGAGAAAGCAGATCGTAGCGGTGAAGTTACTGAGGGGAGAGGGTTCGACGTTCACTCTTACGCAGAGGGAGAAAGAAGAGAGAGAGAGAGATTCTTGAGGAGTCCTTGGAGGAGACGGTGTAGAGAGAGGAGAGTTTTGGAGAGATGTGCAGGAGAACCCCCCTCTTTGACGAAAGAGTTTTTCAAGAGAGGAGAGTTCGCTGATGGTCTTAGAACGAGGGAGGAGGGACTTGAAGTAAGGTTGAAGTGTCGAGGGGAAGAGAATAAGATCGCAGGAGAGGAGAGGAGGGAGGAGACCACGAGATAGGTGAGAGTGAGACCCCCCCGCAGAGAAGGAGAGGAGAGGGAGAGTAGAGTGGAGAGAGAGAGAGACGTATCAGGAGAGAGGAGAGAGAAGCGAGTGGGAGAGGGAGAGAGATGACGATGAGCAGAGATTGAGGAGAGACGTGGGAGAGACAGTTTAACATGTTTGAGATGAGACGAATGAGAGAGAGTTAGAGATCAGAGAGTGGGAGAATCAAAGACGGAGAGAGAGAGTGTGAGAGAATTCGGAGAGAGAGAGAGGAGGAGGAGAGAGAGGGAGAGAAGGAGAGAGAGAGAGAGAGAGGAGAGAGAAGGGGCGGGGAGGGGGAGAGGGGGGAAAGATCACTGGGGGCATCTGCCTGCATCCACGCAGGATTTTACCAAAAGTGATGCTGGTAAGAGGAAGTGTAAAAAGCTACGGTTTTAAGGAGGACATTCGGACCAGTGGGGCATAAAGCGTAGTTTCCAAGGACACATCCTTGTGTTGTTTTGCTTTTAATGAGTTGTGCGGGGATTGCCGCCAGCCGCGGCGGGTTTTTTCCTGCACGGAATCTCCACCTATGTGTGTACATGTCCTAAAGGGACGGGACTGGCTTTGATTGTATGGCGGTTTTTTTGGATCATGATTGCTGTTGCAATGTTATCCCTGGCTGGTGTGTGTTCCAGCGACATTGCCCAAGTGGGGCCGTGTGCTAGGATCATTCCGTTGAGTTTACGTAGTATTTGGTGTCAACGGGAGTGGAAGAGATGACTTTGGGGGCCTGACCTTGTCCAGGTAACTCCGATTACGCTGTGTACCAGTCAGCGACACATAAAAAATCTGCAATTTCCGCTGAACGATGTGGCGAAATAGTTAATCCGAAAGAATAAATCAATAAGCAGGCATGGCGCGGCGTTTGGAGCTCGATGACGGTCTCGTACGTTATTTTGAGAGGTTGTCGTCTTGCCTTATTGTAAGGTATTCCTGTACGGTTCGGTGATGTCCCTTGTTACTGAATAGATGCTCCTCGGTTTTATAAGTCCGTCCCAATGGGGCCTTGTGCCACCAAATCGTCTAGGTACGGTGGACCAGTGCCATTCTTACAATGCATAGTGGCATGCTTTGAAGCAACAACTCCGTCGAGAAGACAATGTTTTTCCTTCCCTGCGACCCTTCGGATCTCTTTCTTTAGACCAGCCAATAAGTAATAAAAGCCGAGGCCCCCCTACCCAGCACGCTCAACGCATAGACCACAATTTTTTGGCGCCGAGTTTTTGTTTCCGAGTTTTTGGGACTCCAGCCATCCCCCCCCTCAACAAGAGGTGTTTTTTTTGTACGGCAGCTGGTAGAACATTCCCTGGTTTAAAGGAATATTATTTGTCTCGGCCCCATCAAAATGTACGAAAGCAGATGCCTTTTAAAATGTACTGAGTTTCAAGAGCGTTTGGGAGTTACTGAGGCAGACAGTGAAGAATTTTTGGTAAACATGTTCCTGTAAGTGTTTAGGGACCCCGACTTCGGCAACCTGGTTGTAATGTATTGTTTTTTTTTTTGTTTAAAGTATTACTTGAGACTGATGATTCTTCTTTTTTGACTCTGTAAATTTTTCCTGTTTTTCCTCTTTCGTTATCACTGCGATGAACTGATGCCTTGTGCATGACTTTATTGGCCCCCATTCTTTCTGGCCTTTGAAAAAAAACTAAAAACGAATCTCTCCTAAATACTTTTCCTCCCTTTGAGGCGAGAGAGAGATGCTGTCCGGGAGATGATGTTCGAGCCTTTGATGAACTCAAGCGGGGGAGTAGGAGACCACTGGAAAACTGTGACACAGCACGCTATCCCCTTTGACCCGGGACCTTCTATCGAATCTGCGCAGTTCTTTCCAGACAGTAAGCCCATATGACCCATTAATTGGGGTGTTAGGTACGCTATGTGAATCCCCCGTTTTTTGTTTGCATCAGTTTGTCCACTGTGTTCTCCCCCCCCTGGCGGCGGTCTACTGATAGAATCCCTGCTGCGTACGTGTACGCACATATTCCGATGATTTTCGTGAGGAGCTCTTCAAAGGCAATCATATTATTTGGAAGAATGTTTCTTGAGGAAGAAGGCAGGAGTAATTTGGGTCCCACTGCTACGTCCGGAAAGATAGTAGATGACTAGAAAGCAGAGGGAATGAAGGCACAGTCCCAAAGGGAGTGGCCAGTATTTAGTAGGGAAAAGTTTTCGAAACACATGAGAAACTTCAAAAGAAACGCGCAGAAGAGCAGCATCCACTTGCCTGGTTAATATACTTAATATATTCTTCTTTGACTCTGCCTTTTCCTTTTACAAATCTATTATCTACTCTGTTTCTAGACTTATTGGCCCATTCTCAGAACTGCCTTTAAAAAAAAAAAAATCTTCCTAAAGAACTTTTCTCCTTTGGAGCTACCTCCGAAATCGGAATGTGTCGGCTGTAACGCAAGCGGGGAGACCACTGAAATCTGGACACATACGTATCTTACCCTACCTTCTTCTTCTGCGTTCCCATTCGTGACCATAATGGGTGAGGTACGTATGTGTCCTCCGTTTTCCAGTTTTCACTGATGTCCCCGCCTGCTTCTCAGCCGACACATTCCCATTTCGGAGGAGCTCAAAGAGGAAATAAGTATTTGGAAGATTTTTCTGAAAAAGGCAGGAGAATTGGCGCCAATACGTCGGAATAGATAGTAGATGATCCGAAAGCAAAGGGAAAAGGCAGAGTCAAGAGAGTGGCAAGATTAGAGGAAGTTTCAAACACAGAACTTCCAGAAGGTGGGGGAACTATGTTTAACAAAAGACCTGTGGTAATCCCCAGTAGAGTCCAAAGAGAGTGGCAGCATTAGAGGAAGTTCCAATATCATAGAACTTCCAGAAGGTGGTCGGAACTACAGAAATTTCAGCCGGGTGAAATACCCCCCCCCCCCCCCCCCCCCCCCCCCCCCCGACCGGTATCCCCACGGGGGGACCGTAACTTACCCATTATCAGACTGTTTACTCTATCTTTTCGAGTATTTGACCCCTGTGCCCAATCCGGCGCATGCGCCCTTTCAATACTCTAAACAGAAAAAAAGTAAGGGGGTCGAGAGTTGAAATGAACAACTCACCACGCTCTGGTAAACTTCACACAACAAACTGACAACAGTTCACTCACATTGCACTTGTTTTCACTCTTCTTATCTGTCTTGTCACTGGCCCTGTAATTATGTTACTTTCGCTGATCGTTTCGTTCGTCCTTTTTAAAAAAATTTTTTGGTTTCTTTGCGCCTTATCGGGTGTCTCTTTGTTCAAATTACGATTTTTGTTTAAAAAGCAGGGGGTGGGCCTTATGCGCTGTGTTGCCTTCTAGACCGTAAATTACACAGTACTTTTTCAGACTTTGTGTAGGGGGTAAACGGGTCTGCATTATGGCGATATGGCCTGCGAACGCAGAAGAAGAAGATGTTGTTAACATGTACGTTATTCAGTGGTTGTGTTGGGCAGGGTACGTTATTCAGTGGTTGTGTTGGGCAGGGTACGTTATTCAGTGGTTATGTTGGGCAGGGTACGTTATTCAGTGGTTGTGTTGGGCAGGTGGGTCAGTCCGAGTTTGGCCAGCTCAAGTCCATCGCTCTCAAGCCAGGAGGAGAGGACCTGCCGGTCACCACTGACAACAGGGAAGGTCAGACATATTATTATGATTATTGTTTTGAAAAAGACATTTTTGTTGAAATACTACATGTTCTGTTTTGTTTTTTTTTCCCCCCCACGTCAAAATAACATCACTGCTTGCACTGTGTATGTTTGTGTGGGTTTGCTTTGGTCAGTGACGTTGCAGTCTATTTCAGGGTTTTAAAAAAAAAAAAATTTTTATCGTTAATATTTCAGTACCTTAAATTTTGACTGAACCCTTTCAAACACTAGCCATTCCTCAGCCAAAATTTACCATTAAACTTACCCCAGGTAGAGAAAATATTTCGTCTGCAATATCGGGGATTCCTCTGTGACGTGCATAAAATAGCGGCCTATCCTTCCTTACCTCTCAAAACTTAAGAACATAAGGTCATTGGATGCCAGACCCTCATTTGATGCCCTTTAGTTTGGAGGGACCCCACCAAAAAATTTTGGGGGGGGGTTTTTGGGTGTTAAATCATTGTGGTGCCAAGAGGCGGACAGTGGCGATGAAAGGGTTAAGCAATTTTTACTGTTAACCCCACCCCTCCATGTCAGACAAGATGAAATAAAATCAGCAAAGAAAAACATGATCCTATTCGCTACCATGCAAATGTGAAGAGTATGTTCTGAAAAAACATAAGAACATTAATATTTTTGGTAAAATAAGTAGATCTTTGTGATTATGGGTGGATTTTGAATAGGAAACAGCAAAAAAAGGTTCCAAAAAATTCAGAAAAAGTTTTCCTTGGTAAGGAATGAGTTAGTGTTGTTGTTTTTCTCCATTGTTATGTCCTCTTTTTTTCTTTAGATCTTTCTAGCTACCATAGGTGAATACATTCCGCACAGTACATCACACTTCAATCCCACCAAATGCAAAGACATTCACCACCAAGCACCCTGCCATGTGCTTGTGTCTGTGTCTGTCTACTTTTAGAGCTTATGTCAGTGATTTTTGTTTCCTGTGCTTGGCGCACTCGCGGAAAATATTTACTCCCCTCTTGTGGTTGAGATTGCAACGGGAACAACAGTACATCACACTTCAATCCACCAGAATGCAAAGGACATTACAACCCCAAGCACCCTGCCATGTGTGTGTTCTGTGTCCTGTGACTATTTTTAGAGCTTATGTCAGTGATTTGTTTCTAGTGCTTTGCGCACTCGGAAAAATGTTACTCCCCTCTTGTTGTTGAGATGCAACGGACAACAGTACATCACACTTCACTCCCACCAAATGCAAAGACATTCACTGCCAAGCACCCTGCCATGTGTTGGTGTCTACTTTTAGATGAGATGCAACGGACAACCAAAGACATGAAAAAAGATGGCGCTATCAAGGTTGAGTGTGCGTGTGACCTGGCAGAAACAAACTTAAAGGTGGACCCGGACGGATGAGTTTTTGCAAGGAAACACGTCGAGATCACCAGAAAAGACGGCCTTTTCAAGGATCGGAACACTCATTTTGCTCTGGTGTCCTAGAAATTAAACTGTCAAAACGGCGATTCATTCCTTGGCGGAGATGCCGGAGAGAGTAGCCATTTTGGATGGGGTGTGGGTGAAGGTCACTCATTGTGGTTGAAGCGTTTTCTTTTTTTATAGTGCAGTTTTAGAAGAAAAAAAATTTGATCTATTTCCTTTGTTGTGAGCGAAATTCCTTTAGATAAACTGTATACAATTTAACAAAATATAACATAAAAAGGCTTGTATTGCGAAAAAAAACGTGCAAACGATTTGGTCTAAAAACACAGGCGGCCATCAAAAGAGACGGCACACGCCTTCTCTTTGGGTGAAAGAATTTGACTTCCAGCATATCCGCCAAGGAGGAATCGCCGATTTTTGACGGTTTGATTTCTGGGAAACCAGAGCAAAGTGAGTGTTGCGATCTCTGTAAAGGGTGTTTTCCTGCTGATCTGGACGTGTTTCTTGCAAAAAACTCATCCGTCAGGGTGCACCCTTAAGATCATACAAATAACTTTTTTTTCTTCTTCTTTTTTTTGTTGTTGTTGTTGTTGTTGGGCTCTTTTACATACTGTTATGCAATGCATGCGCGAGAAAAGAACCGGTAGATTTGGTCTCGCTCTGGGATTATATGAAGTTTGTACACGTGGAAAGCCTTTGATGAACATTAACCCTTTCGCCGCCAGACTCAACACTCAAGGACTATTTTATTATATCAAAAGCGATGTCCACATCCCGCCAGCCAGTGTTCAGGCAAAAAAATGCCATTAAAGTTAGCTGAGTCTATAAAAAACATTTATCTGCAATATCGGAATTCCTCCATGACATGCATTACATTAGGCCTATCCTTACCTCGCAAAATAAAGAAAATAGGGTCTTTGGATAACAATGCCCTGATGTGATGTCATTCAGTGACACAGGACGTTGAAACCTTTGTGGTGCAATAAATGCCGACATTGGCGGTGAAAGGGTTAATCTTATTCTTGTCCAGGCATGGTAGACCTCCGCGAATCACGGAAAATCCGCGAAAACAGTTTGAAACAAAATTATTAAAAAAATGCATTGAAATGGCATGAAAAAGTGAAAAATTTCACTAATTTATTGAATTTTATTGAAATTTCTTCGGCCCCCTGGACCCCCGGCCATTTTCCTTGAAAACCATTTTGCCCCCAACTACCATGCCTGCTTTCCCCAACTGGAATTGTGAGGTTCACGATTGTCTTGGCAGAGTTATTGCATGGTTGGTGACTCCAATGGTTGTGCGTACTGTACTGTTGCAGTTGGTACCTCCCTTATAAGACCTAACAAAGATCATACCAAAATGGAGGTCTTATAAGGGAGGTAATTTTAATACTTACCGTATTTTACGGACTTCAGGGCGATACTTTTTCCGTAGACTGAGACCCCTGCACCTTATAATGTGACTGATAGTATAATAAGAAACTATAATAACAAAATCTGATTTTTGTGTAAAATTTTTTTGGGTGTTTTTTTTGCGCCTTATAATCAGGTGCGCCGTGTAGCCCGTAAAATACAGTACAAAAGAAGGGCAATGTCTTAGAGAAGCAGGTCTTATGTGGGAGGGAGTCTTATAATGGGAGGTTTTATAAGGGAGGTTCCACTGTACTGTTGCAGAGTATGTGCAGCTGTACTGTGACTGGGTGGTGAACCGCGCCGTCTTCCAGCAGTTTGCTGCCTTCTACCACGGCTTCCACAGCGTCTGCGCTTAATTCAACGCCCTCATTGTGTGTGTGAGAGAGAACACTGAACACTGAAAGGCTCAATGAGTAGGTCTTGGGCCCATGTCATGGTGGGCAGTTACAAAAACAGACAAACAAAAATGCCAAGGGCATTGCAATGCTGAATAAATTCATACACATTATTGACACACACACACACACGCACACGCCACGCACACAATCCCGGGCGCAACATACGCGCACACACATACATAGGGGAACCCGGGGTAAAAAGCGCATGGGCGGGTATAGAAGCCCACCCCAATTATCTCATGAAAAAAGAAAATTTCAGTCAATTTGCCCATGAGACTAATGCTAGAAATTAACGCTCGTCTCATTGGCAAAATGAGACTGAAATTTGCTTCATTTCATGAGATAATTGGGGTGGGCTTCTTACCCGCCTATGGGCTTTTTACCCTGTCTTCCCCTACTCGCTCACACATATACATTCATCCATACGCATGCACGCTCGTTCACAGAGGAAGAGAGAGAGAGAACATGGGCCGGTTGTACGCATGTATTGGTGCATTCCTTCCTGCTGCTTGTTGACATTTTCATTAGTTTCTGCGAGGTTGAGGTGTTATCAGAGAGTGACAGTGCTGGTGAAATGAGGGTGGTATGTTCTATGTGAGTGAGAATCATGTTGTTTTTGTCACTTTATTTCTTTGCACTGGAATGTTCGTAGCATGACTATCTTGTTGATTTTAATGCACGTTTTTAATGTTGATTTTAATGTTGCTTTTTGTAAAGCGCATCGAGCATACTACAGTATGGATTTTAGCGCTATATGAAATACTATTATTATTATTATTCTGAGTGGATCGCGGCTCAAGTGTACTGCCTTGTGGGCTAGAACTGATCAGGATCCAGGACCCCATTTGGGGGTCTATGACGCACTACAATCTGAAGGACCTCTAAAAGAATGTGCAGGGGTCCCAGGGATGCACTAGAAACATTCTTTTTAGCATTCGCAATGCACTGGGACATCAATCCCACCTCTAGGGGACCGTATGCTGTAAGGAAGAGTCCCTGGGACCCTTGTTTTGCGGTGACGGATTCGGAGCCTGATATCAAGTCGTTTCCGCCATATATCATGGCAGAATTAATAGATAGCTGCTCAATTTGATGTATTGCTTAAAGGCGAAGTAAGATCTGTGTGCACACCATACTTGGTTCACTTCTAAACTGCTTTCTCCGTTAGACCACAAATTGCCTCTGACTTTGCTTTTGTAGTGGTTTGGTTGTGGGGAAACCAATCGGTGTAGAGTTTTTTCTATATAAAGTCTATATATAAAAAACGTCGATCTAACACTTCCCTATGTCTAAACCTGAAGTAAAAACTGTAATCTTATCTTCATTTATCCTTTTATGTATGTACGTGTGTTTGTGTGTATGGGAGGAGTGATTTGGAGTTTTTGAATGATTCAAAACGTTGCGATGCGAATTGAGTTAACCTAATTACATAAACGACTTTTTAGGCTTTTTCTGGAGAGAAACGATTTGTTCTGATGAGATGATGCTCTTTTGTGTTACGACAACAGCACATGTTTGTTTTCTAATTTGAAGTTTCATTTCTCGACATGGGTTTGTTTCTTCACGATACAGTGGAGTATCTTAAAACAAAACTGGATTAACTGAAATATTGCACAAAAATCTCTTTGAACTGACGAAACCCCTCTATTATTATTACTTAAGCTAACACAATACTGGTTAACACACCAAAATCCTTTGTTATGCCCGAATTTTGTGTTAAGTGTACTCCACTGTAGTATAGTGGAAATTGGTAAAATAATAAATTGAAAGGGTTGAAATCTGATTTTGGAAATAGCCGATATTTTAGATTAAAAAAAAAAAAAGTTTTGCAAATTAGAAGGAATCACATTAGTCCAAACATATTTGTGAATAGCAGATTTTCTCGGTTGAGTTAGCCGAGTTTTAACTGATATTTTAAATATTTTTTATATGTTGATGCATTTTTTTTTTTCCATTTTACAAAATTTCATGAAGACAAAACAAAGACACACACGTTGACGTAATAACATCATAGGTCGTCAAAAAGCTGACAGAGGGAATGTTTAAAGCGGAGAGAAGAAGAAGAAGAAGAGAAGAATAGTTATAATAAAAATATGGACTACAATCAGTAATCCATCTCTATCATAACTGTCACAATATAATTGATAACACCAACCATAATCAGGGGTGAGCAGCGGCGAAGTAATGATATGAATGTGTACTCAAAAGGGCTAAAAGTATAAAGGGCAAGGTACATGAATATAAATTATCAAAGTTAAGGCTCACCCCAAGAAAAGCAAAAAGTATGCACATCATCCCCCCCCCCCCCCCACTCACACACAATCAGTTACCATGGCAGATACACTTCAGGAATGCTACATTATCTCTAAAGCTATTCCCTCCCCCCAAACCCTATCCTAGGTGGGGTACATCTGCAGGGTTACTCAGCTGAAAGAAAAAAAAAAGTCAATAGTACTACTAGTAGAAATGTTAATCTTAATGATAATTTTTATTTTTTTTACTTTTTCGAAGAAAACTGGACTGTAAAAACCGGAATGTGCTTGTTTGAACGATTCAGCTCACACCCAGCTCATTGTGTCGGCAGAGCTGCGGCACGAGGAAGTGAGAAGTGGGTGTAGGGAAACCCCACGCTGGGATGAGGTGAACTGAAGAAGGTGACGTTGTATGCCGGGCTACACTCAGCAAGGACAACACCATCAGGTGTGTAGGAAAACAGTGTGTGTTGAAGGTGTGTAGCAATTAGGGTGTAGTGAGGAAGGTGACGTGTACGATGATACACACAGCAAGACAACACCATCAGGTGTGTAGGAACAGTGTGTGTGTGAAGGTGTGTAGGTGTGTAGCTGAGGAAGGTGACTGTGTACGACGGCTACACACAGCAATACAGCACCATCAGGTGTGTAGGGAACAGTGTGTGTGGGAAGGTGTGTAGGTGTGTAGCTGAAGAAGGTGACTGTGTACGACGGCTACACCCAGCAAGACAGCACCATCAGGTGTGTAGGGAACAGTGTGTATGAAGCGTGGTCACAATTTCGGGGTTGGGAAGATTCAGAGAACATCGAAACATGTTAGTTATGTGTGTGTGTGTGTTGTGTGTGTGTGGTGTGGGTGGAGGGTGTGGGTGGGGGTGTGAGGGGGGTGGGGTGGGTGGGGGGTGTGGGAGGGGCGTGAGCGGGGGGGGGGGAGGGAGGGTGGGGGGGGGTGGGGGGGGTGTGGGGTGGTGGTGGGGTGGGGTGTGTGGGGGTGTGGGTGGGGGTGTGGTGGGGTGGGGGGTGGGTGGGGGTGTGTGTGTGGGGGTGTGGGTAGAGGGGTGGGGTGTGTGTGGCGGTGTGGGGTTCAGTGGTAGGTGAGTGGTGTGTGTGTAGTGTAGTGTGGGTTAGTGGGTGCTGCGTGTAAATGTGATGAGTGTGTGTGTTGGGGGGCGTGTGTGCTAGATAGAATGTGTGTAGTTAGGGGGGGGGGGGGGTGTGTGTGTTAGTGTGTAGTATTCGTGTTGTGGAGGTTTTGAGTGGTGTTGTGACGTGTGGTGTAGTGTGTGTGTGTGTGTGTGTGGGGGGGAGATTGGGCGTGTGTGTGAGTGTATGTGGGACGGAGAGAGTGTAGTGTGTGTGTGTGTGGGGGAGGTTTGTGTGGGGGGTGTGGGGGGGAGTGGGTCGTGTGTGATGGGGGGTGGGGGGGGGGGGGGGAGTGGAGGGTGAGGGGGGGGGGGATAGTGGTAGTCGGTTCAAAGGGGATGTGTGCGGGAGGGGTTGACGTGCGATGGGTGGGCGCCGGATCAGCGTTGTGTGTCGTGGTGTGTGTGTGTGTGTTGGTGGTGTGTGTGTGTGTCGGTGTGTCTGGTGTGGTGCTGTGTGGTCTGTGTGTGGTGTGTGTGTTGGTGTGTGGGTGTGTGTCTGTGTGCGGGTGTGGGGTGGTCGGGGTGTGGGGTGTGTGTGGGTGGGGTGTGTGTGAGGCTAGGGTGTGGTCGGGTCTGTGTTGTGTGTGGTGTGTGTTGTTGTGTAGTGTGGTGTGTGGTGTGTGGTGTCTGTGGTGTGTGGTGGTGGTGTGTTGGTGTGTATGGTGGGTGGTGTGGGGTTGTTGGTGGGTGTGTGTGTGTGTGGTAGTGGAAGTGGTGGGTGTCTGGAGAGATTGTGTGTAGTGTGTGACACACGCGCCGTGTGTGGGTGATGTGTGTGGTGGTGTGTGTGTGGTTGTGTGGTTGGTGTGTGTGTGTGGTGTGTTGGTGTGTGGTGTGGGTGAGTTGGTGGGTTGTGTCTGGGTGGTGGGGTTGTGGGTGTGTGGTATGTGTGTGTGTGTGTGTTGGTGTGTGGTGGTTGCTGTGTGTGTTGGTGTGTGTGGGTGTATGTGTGTGTGGGGGGTGTTGGTGTGTGTTCGTTTCTGTGTGGGGTGGGTGTGGGGTGTGTGTCGGTTGGGTGTGTGTGGGTGTGGTGGCTGTACTGTCTTGTGGTGGTGTGTGTGGAAGGGGTGTGTGTGGTGGGTGTGGTGTCTGCTGTCTGTGTGGTGTGTGGTGAGTGTGATGGTGTGTGTGTGGTGGTAGTGTGATCTGTCGTCGTGGTGTTGGTGGGTGTGTGTGTGGGTGTGGGTGTGGTGTGTGGGTGTGGGTGTGCGACGTGTCGTCTGTCTGGTGTGTTGGGGTGGGGTGGTGGGTGTGTGGGAGGTGTGTGGTGGTGGGTGTGTAGGTCTGTGGTGTGGTGATTTTGTGGTGGTGTGTGGGGTGGGGGTTTTTTTTGTGGTGGTTGTCTCTTTTGTTTGTTTTTGATGGTGTGGTGTGTGGGTGTATTGGGTCTGGTGTGTGGTGTGTTTGTGTTAGGTCTGGGTGGGTGTGGTGTGGTGGCTGATTCTGTCTCGTCGTTGGTCGTGTGTCGGCTGTCTGTGGGTTGGTGTGTGCTGTCTGTGTGTCGGTCGTGTTTGTGGGCGGTGTGGGTGCTGTAGTGTGGGTGTGTTGGCGTCTGGTGTCTGTTGTGTGTGTGTGCGTCGGAGTCTGTTGTGGTGGGGTCGGGTGTTGGTGTGTCCACACACACGAGTGTCTTGACTTCTTTTTTCAACCTGCCCTTACTTTAATGTAATTTCATAACGGATGGTGCCGCTGATGTGGTCCGTGGCAACCTCGTCGTCATAGGTTTAACCGTCACGCCAATGTCGCCTAGGCACCTCCCTCGTAAAAACCAGCCCAACGACGACAATCAGGTGCTACGGCTTAGTTTATTTGGGGATAGGAAAAGTCATCCAGTCATAGAGGGCCCGTAGATGTGGTGGACCAACACCGGTTTGCACTCCACCGGTGCCAACCACCGCGTTCGAAAACGGTTCGAGTGCGTAACGGTTTTAACTGCAAACTAAAAAGTATTTTCTAGAAACCCGCATCTTCGAAGACACCAGACACGCGCAGTTGGTGTTGTAAAAAACAAGAGTAAGCTGATTAGGGTGGTGGGTATGGCTTGATTTGATGAGTGAGGTGAGTCGTGTGTATACACACAATCATAAGCATGTATTAGGTGATGGTGTGCGAGTGGTGCGTGTGTGTGAATATCTGACAAAATAAATATGTGTTGCTAGAGAGCTAGTGATGGGTGATAATGGTAAAAGCGGTAAACCGATTCGACGTAGATTCAACCGCTTTAAAACGGTCAGATTTTTGAACCGTCTTCAACTTATTCACAACTTATGGCAGACAGCAACTTGAACGTAACCTGGTGAGTGTGGACAGAATTGGGCCGAAGATGACTGGCGGCGAAAGGGTAAAATCAACCGCTGAAATTTCCCCAGTCTGGGATACGGGGGGGGGGTCTTTTGTATAAAAAAGTAGGACCCCACCTATGATTCTGTGTTGTAACTTCCTCTAATCTCTCACTCTCTTGACTCTGCCTTTCCTTTGCGTACTGTAATCTACTGTCTTTCTGCCATTACCCAAGCAACATCCTCTAGCCTTTTTCACGGAAACACTTTCAAAAAGAATTTCTCAGCTGAAGTAGGACGTGATGGGCCTAACGATTTCTTAGTTAGCGCGTACGGCAGATGACGCATCTCGCTCATAATGCAGGAAAACTGAGCGACAAGGAAGAAGAAAAGAACGAAAAAATTCGAGTCTTACTACATGTTTTTTATTTCTTAAGTCTAAAACATGTTATTCAGGATTGAAAGTTTTTATTTGCACCATGGTACAGGGTATGTTCGGACTGTACATGGAAGAAGTGTGTTTTATTCGGTACTTTAGGGACTGTAAGCAGGGAGAGTGTGTTATTTCAGGTACTTTAGGGACTCTTTAGTGATGAAGAAGTGTGTTTATGCAGTACTTTAGGGACTGTAGGATGGAACATGAGTGGTTTATTGCGGTACTTAGGGACCTTAGTAGGGAGAGGGGTTTTATTAGGTACTAGGGACCTGTAGTGAGGAAGAGGAATGTGTTTTATTCAGGTACTTAGGGTGAGTGTGGAAGAGGTGGTTTATTGAAGGTTACTTAGGACCTGTAGTCATGGAAGAAGGGGTGTTTATGTGCAGGTACTTAGGACTGTAGGCTGAAGATGTGTGAATTGAGGTATTTAGGGACCTGTAGTTGAAGAAGTGATGTTTTAGAGTACTTAGGGACCTTAGTGATGGAGAAGTGTGTTATTGCAGGTATTTAGGGACCGAAGGATGGGAGAGGAATGTGTTTTTATTGCAGGTACTTAGGGACCTGTATGATGAAGAAGGTGTGTTAATTTCAGGTATTTAGGAGTGAGTGATGGAAGAGGGTTGTGTTTATTGAAGGTCACTTATGACCTGTAGTGATGGAACGAAGGGTGTTTACGCAGGTACTATAGGGACTGTAGGAGGAAGAGGTGTGTATATTCAGGTAATTAGGACTGTAGTGATGGACGAGGTGTGTTTATGCAGGTACTTAGGGACCTGTAAAAGTGATGGAAGAGTGTGTTCTAGCCATGGTACTTAGGGCCAAGCAGCTGATGGAAAGGGGTTTTAATGCATGACTTAGGGGTGTAGGCTGGAAGAGTGTGTTTTATGCAGGTACTTTATGGACCTGTAGGATCGGAAGATGGATGGTTATTGCAGGTTACTTTAGGACCGTATCGTGGACTTTTAGAAGAAGTGGTTTTATTGCGGCACTTAGGGACTGTGTGATGGAAGGGTGGTTTATCTGCAGGTACTTCGGACCTGTAGTGATGGAAGAGGTTGGTAGTTAAGGATTTAGGGAACATGTAGGATGGAAGAGATATTGTTTTATAGGTACTTTATGGACCGTAGTGATGAAGAGGGTGTTATGAGGTACCTTAGGGACCTGTAGGATGGAAGAAGTGTGTTATTCAGGTACTGTAGGGACTGTAGGATGGAAGAAGGGTTTTATGCAGTTTACTTAGGACGTAGTGATGGAAGAAGGTGGTTATTGCAGGTACTTTATGGACCTGTAGTGATGGAAGAGAATGGTTTTATGTCAGGGACTTTATGGAAGTAGGATGGAAGAGGTGTGTATTTATTGCAGGTACTTTATGGGATAAGTAGTGATGGAGAAGTGTGTTTATGCATGTACTAGGGACCTGAATCGCTGATGGAAGCATTGTTTTATGCAGTACCTAGGCGACTGTATTGATGAAGAGGGTGTTACTATTAGCCAAACATTTACTTTAGGGACCTGTAGTGCTGGAAGAGATGTTTTATTGCAGGTACTTTAGAGGACCTGTAGTGATGGAGAGGGTGTTTTATTGCAGGGTTTAAAATTGTTTTAGGGACTGTAGTGAGGAAGAGGTGTGTTTATTGCAGTACCTAGGGACCGTAGTTGATGGAAGAGGGGTGTTAGCAGGTACTTAGGGGACTGTCGTGATGAAGAAGTGTGTTTATCAGTCTAGGGACCTGCGTGTGGAGGAAGAAGTGTGTTAAGGTACTTAGGACTGTCACGCGATGGAAGAAGTGTTGTTTTATTAGTACTTAGGACCAGTAGTGATGAAGAAGTGGTGTATTGCAGGTACTTTAGCGGACCGTAGTATGGAAGAAGTGTTTATTGCAGACTTTAGGTCCTGTCGTGATGGAAGAAGGTGTTTATTGCAGGTACTTTATATGGACTGTAGTGATGGAAGAAGTGGTGTTTATGCAGGACTTATGGACTGTAGGTATGGAAGATGCTGTGTTTATTCGGTTTACTTTAGGGACTGTAGTCATGGAGAAGTGTGGTTATTCAGGTACTTGGGACCTGTAGTGATGATGGCAAGGAAGTGTGGTTATTCAGGATTTAGGGGGACCTGTAGTGAGGAGAGAGGTGTGTTGTATTGCAGGTCTTTATGGACACCCCCGTAGGATGGAAGCGTGTGTTTATCAGATACG
>JAGGCT020004204.1:304151-319151 GCA_017654935.2 Phymorhynchus buccinoides
ACATCTAATTGGGGGTTCGTCTGGGATATTTTTTTTTTCATAAAGTCTAACAAATTTCAATTCAAACGGTATTTCCTTTTCAAAACTGATCTTGTGTCCACTGGGAAAGTTATTGTGATTTGGTTCACTGTGTTTTGATTTGATTTGTTTGAATGCTATTTATGACTTTATTTTGATGTGCATGCTATTTCTGTTTATGCTGAAATAGTTAAGTGTTGTTTGATACATTCAACTCAGCAGCTTTGTTTTTATTTTGAATAGTTGTATTTACAACCATGGCTGAGATTGTTAAACTTAGGAGGGAACTTAAAGAATGGGGAGAATCTCTAGGAATGTCAGGCCAAGAGTTAGCAAATTTTGTCATATCTGAATATGACAAAGAGAAAGCTCGCGAGGCTCAAGAGGCTGATAAAGTCCGCGAGGAGGCTCAGAAAGACAAACAGAGAGCCCATGAGGCTCAAGAGGCTGATAAAGCTCGCGAGGCTCAACAAGCAGATAAAGATCGCGAGAGGCTCAACAAGCAGATAAAGATCGCGACGCTCAAGAGCAAATCCGTACTCATGAGTTAAGGCAGAGGCAACTAGTGCAGGATGCCAAAAATAAAGAACTCGAACTTGAGGCCACTGAGCGGGAAAAGGCGCGAGACCATGAACTAGCTATGAAGCAGCTAGAAAACTCAGCAGACTCTGAGACTGCTGCCCCTCAAAATTTTCCCCCTCCCATTCATACCTCAGCCATGACCTTCACATTGGAGGCATTCAATGAAGCAACAGAGTCTATCGATGCATTCCTCGATAGATTTGAAAGACTGGCCCAGGAATTTGAGCTTGCTCCGGAAAAGTTCAACCTCAAACTTGCCCAAAGTCTCAGGGGTGTGGCATATGAGGTGTACAGCAAACTTCCGTCAAGCCAAATTACCGACTACCCAGCTTTGAAAGAAGCCCTGCTCAACAGATACGAGTTGACAGCGGACGCCTACCGGAAAAAGTTCCGGTCAACCAGAAAAGGTAGGGGAGAGTCCTATGCTCAATTTTCAGATAGACTGGGGAACTATTTGACAAAATGGGTGTCCCTTTCTGCCAAATCAGAGTCCTATGAGGATCTCAGGGAACTGATGGTTTGCGAGCAACTGCGCGAAACCATGTCCCCAGAGTTACGCACCTTTACTGCCGAACAAGGTGCCACAACTCTGGCTGACCTCATCCAGCTAAGTGATAGGTAACACACTCTAGCCCATGATGAACCTAGCGCCCCTAAAAGGCCAAAACTACAGCAAGTAGTTGGGTCCACTGCTTCACAGCAGAGCAGGTTTAACCCCAACTCCAAAAGTGGGTCAAACAGTTCTACCCATGAACGACAACCACTGGGACAACCCTTATTCTGCTCATACTGCAAGTCGAACACCCACAATCGGGATGACTGCAGGAAACTTGCTTACAAGCGGCAAAATGTTGCAACTATGCAAGTCGTCTCGACTTCGCAGAATTGCACAAACCCCTCCCCAGTACAGTGTCCAGGCACACCGTCAGTCGTTGGACAGGCGACTGTCAACAACATCCCTGTTCAGTGTCTCTATGACACTGGACTGTCATGCGACGCCATTGTCTGCGGATCCTTAGTCCCCGCGTCAGCATACACGGGAGACTTCATCTCTCTGCAAGGCCCTGATGCTGCAATCCCCCCATCCACTTTGCCAGTCGCCATAATCAATGTCGACACCAGATATGTTAAGGGACCCATCAAGGCAGTGCTCATGGACAGTCCTGTCTATGACCTCATACTGGGATCACAGTATGTGTTTTTAGGGCACCCCTCTCAACCTGCCCTAGTTTCAGCAGCATTCCCTTCTCCCCAATCCACAAACCAACTCCCTCCCTCCTTCCCAAAGAGCAAATCTCCCTCAGCAGGGAAGAAACCTCTCAACGCGGCAAACCAAATTGCCGCGCGAGCCAATCCAGATTGTCCCAAGTCCCCAAGTCCGCCACAACTTGGAAAATCCTTCCCAAGGAATGTCCGCCTAACGACCCAAGACCACTCGCCACAGGTACCTCAGGTGAAAGGCAGCACTGTACCCGCAAACACCCACCGAAGGTACTATCGGGACAGGCCGCCGCACGTACAGCCGTCACCTACCCCTCCCTTTCAGCGAGTGGCAGTCGACTTGGTCGGGCCTCTACCTAAACGGAAGAAGAAATTCCGGTACATAGTCACCGTGGTCGACATATGTACCATGCAGTGCGATGCCGCCCCAATCTCCTCACTTGATGCTAGTCAGGTAGCCGCGGCACTCAAAGCCATTTTCGCCCGAATCGGCCTACCAAACCACATCATCAGCAATGATGAATCCAGGCTAAAGGGGAAACTCAGGCAAGAGGTGTTTGCTATTCTGCAATCAACCTTGGGACAACTCAACACAGGATTGCCGCACCAACCTCAGTCGGAATCCATTCCACTGATCTCTAACCCACCTGCTCCTTTGAACTCTGTGTTGCGACCAGATGTTCCACCATTCCAGCCGACCCAGTCTCCCCACTAATTTGTCCCTGTCGCCCAAGTCGAAAGTGGAGTCGGCGTTCCACAGGAAGATTCCGGTACCAGAATCTTTTCTTCGGGGGGCCTCTGTGACGTAAGTGTCCCGCGCGACCCACTTTCTTTATTTCTTATCTACACCCCCCCCCCCTTCTCCCCTCCCCCCCCCTCGCCTTTACATTTCTCTGTCCAGCCGCCACGTTAATTGCCCCGCTGCTTCAAACGAACGCCGCGGAAGGGCGTTATCTCTTTCTCCCTGGTCAGCACGTACCATCTACCGAGGTTATCTCCCTTCATCCCCCCCCCCCCCCCTTTCTACCGTCACATCACAAGAAAGTGACCACCACAGTCGGCCCCTTTCAACCCCTTCCTTTCTGAGCACGAGAAAGATTTGAATGTCGGCACGTGATAAGGATGGAATAGGCGCGTGATTGTTCAGTACATTTAGAACAGCAAATCTTGTGACGTGTGGACTGTAATACACCAATAGCAGGCTTTCATTGTTTGAAAGTGAAGGCTATAATTGGAGTGGTGAGAAAAAGTTGTCACACAAGATGCTGAAACGTAGCTAGAGCAACACTCACAACCAGTCATCATAAGCCCACTAGTAAGTATTATTGATGGCAGGTGATTGAGATCTTGTGTGTTTGACTCTAGTTTTGATCTAGATCCTATGTTCAATGATGAATAAGGAGTAGATAGATATGTTATAGAAAAGAAGTGGTAAACATTCTATTCTATTTATGTGCACTGATTATTTGTGTGTGTGTGTTTTTGACTTGAACACTTTTGGTACCAGAACCGGAGTTTATGCCTACTAACCCTTTTGTCTATTTTTAGTAGGAAACCTATGGGCCGCAATCTTGCACTATTTTTAGTAGGAAACCTATGGGCCGCAATCTTGCACTTTATGATACCATTCCTTTCCAGGTGTTGGATGGAGAGTGATGATGGATTGATCACCTTTTATGTTTTACTGATCTCAGTTTGTTAACTGAAATTCAGTTTATTTATTAACTACATGTAGTGCTATTGTACAAGGGAAGCCTTCAAGCCGGTTGGGATTCACTAATTCCCTGCCGACTGAAGCCCCTTGTCTCTAAGCCATAGAGATCTACATCCACCTTCTCCTGTGATTATCAGCAGGGCATCGTGGGCCGGACGATCATCCCGGACTCCACCAAGCACCAAGACGGGTCCGTCGCCAAGACAACCTGCACCCAGAATCCGCGAGGAGACCACGCTTGAACCGTGCCATCCCGCGAAGCCGTAATAGGAACGACTGGGAGCTACTCTCACCTGACGAGCAAGCCCAGAACTTCAAACAGCTAAGTCTACCTGACTGCGCCAATCATTTGAACTTTCCTACGGACAATAAACATAATTAGTAACCCTTCCGGCATGGGGCGAACCTTATAGAAAGACAAAAGTCTTGTGAATCCTTTCGGATTTCATTGTGTTTTAATCCATATTTTGTTTTGGCGCCATTGAGCTGCTTTATTATTATTGTTGCATAATCTTATGCAGATTTTGGGAGTAAATAAAATACAAGTGTCAAATAATCCTGAACCCTTTGGTCAGACTGATGAGAGTGGGAGTCTTGTAATTTCATGTAAAACCCTACTTCTCTCTGTCTGCCATTTAGAGCAATTCAACCACTTGTATTTCTTACAACCATCTGACGAGCCAGAACCCGGGCACAAATATAAATTTATTAGATGAAAAGGGGCCGGGAAAGTTGCTCATCTCCCATACCCTAGAGAAGTGGGCTAAAGGCAAATTATCTAAAGTCTTCCCTAGAGACTTAGCCTTTTAACCCATTACCTCGTCACATCTAATTGGGGGCTCGCGTCCGGGATATTTTTTTTCATAAAGTCTAACAAATTTCAATTCAAACTGTAGTTCCTTTTCAAAAACTTATCTTGTGTCCACTGGGAAAGTTATTGTGATTTGGTTCACTGTGTTTTGATTTGATTTGTTTGAATGCTATTTATGACTTTATTTTGATGTGCATGCTATTTCTGTTTATGCTGAAATAGTTAAGTGTTGTTTGATACATTCAACTCAGCAGCTTTGTTTTTATTTTGAATAGTTGTATTTACAACCATGGCTGAGATTGTTAAACTTAGGAGGGAACTTAAAGAATGGGGAGAATCTCTAGGAATGTCAGGCCAAGAGTTAGCAAATTTTGTCATATCTGAATATGACAAAGAGAAAGCTCGGGAGGCTCAAGAGGCTGATAAAGTCCGCGAGGAGGCTCAGAAAGACAAACAGAGAGCTCATGAGGCTCAAGAGGCTGATAAAGCTCGCGAGGCTCAACAAGCAGATAAAGATCGCGAGGCTCAACAAGCAGATAAAGATCGCGACGCTCAAGAGCAAATCCGTACTCATGAGTTAAGGCAGAGACAACTAGTGCAGGATGCCAAAAATAAAGAACTCGAACTTGAGGCCACTGAGCGAGAAAAGGCGCGAGACCATGAACTAGCTATGAAGCAGCTTGAAAACTCAGCAGACTCTGAGACTGCTGCCCCTCAAAATTTTCCCCCTCCCATTCATACCTCAGCCATGACCTTCACATTGGAGGCATTCAATGAGGCAACCGAGTCTATCGATGCATTCCTCGATAGATTTGAAAGACTGGCCCAGGAATTTGAGCTTGCTCCGGAAAAGTTCAACCTCAAGCTTGCCCAAAGTCTCAGGGGTGTGGCTTATGAGGTGTACAGTAAACTTCCGTCAAGCCAAATTACTGACTACCCAGCTTTGAAAGAAGCCCTGCTCAACAGATACGAGTTGACAGCTGACGCCTACCGGAAAAAGTTCCGGTCAACCAGAAAAGGTAGGGGAGAGTCCTATGCCCAATTTTCAGATAGACTGGGGAACTATCTGACAAAATGGGTGTCCCTTTCTGCCAAATCAGAGTCCTATGAGGATTTACGGGAACTGATGGTTGGCGAGCAACTGCGCGAAACCATGTCCCCAGAGTTACGCACCTTTACTGCCGAACAAGGTGCCACAACTCTGGCTGACCTCATCCAGCTAAGTGATAGGTACACTCTAGCCCATGATGAACCTAGCGCCCCTAAAAGGCCAAAACTACAGCAAGTAGTTGGGTCCACTGCTTCACAGCAGAGCAGGTTTAACCCCAACTCCAAAAGTGGGTCCCACGGTTCTACCCATGAACGACAACCACTGGGACAACCCTTATTCTGCTCATACTGCAAGTCGAACACCCACAATCGGGATGACTGCAGGAAACTTGCTTACAAGCGGCAAAATGTTGCAACTATGCAAGTCGTCTCGACTTCGCAGAACTGCACAAACCCCTCCCCAGTACAGTGTCCAGGCACACCGTCAGTCGTTGGACAGGCGACTGTCAACAACATCCCTGTTCAGTGTCTCTATGACACTGGACTGTCATGCGACGCCATTGTCTGCGGATCCTTAGTCCCCGCGTCAGCATACACGGGAGACTTCATCTCTCTGCAAGGCCCTGATGCTGCAATCCCCCCTTCCACTTTGCCAGTCGCCATAATCAATGTCGACACCAGATATGTTAAGGGACCCATCAAGGCAGTGCTCATGGACAGTCCTGTCTATGACCTCATACTTGGATCACAGTATGTGTTCTTAGGGCACCCCTCTCAACCTGCCCTAGTTTCAGCAGCATTCCCTTCTCCCCAATCCACAAACCAACTCCCTCCCTCCTTCCCAAAGAGCAAATCTCCCTCAGCAGGGAAGAAACCTCTCAACGCGGCAAACCAAATTGCCGCGCGAGCCAATCCAGATTGTCCCAAGTCCCCAAGTCCGCCACAACTTGGAAAATCCTTCCCAAGGAATGTCCGCCTAACGACCCAAGACCACTCGCCACAGGTACCTCAGGTGAAAGGCAGCACTGTACCCGCAAACACCCACCGAAGGTACTATCGGGACAGGCCGCCGCACGTACAGCCGTCACCTACCCCTCCCTTTCAGCGAGTGGCAGTCGACTTGGTCGGGCCTCTACCTAAACGGAAGAAGAAATTCCGGTACATAGTCACCGTGGTCGACATATGTACCATGCAGTGCGATGCCGCCCCAATCTCCTCACTTGATGCTAGCCAGATAGCCGCGGCACTCAAAGCCATTTTCGCCCGAATCGGCCTACCAAACCACATCATCAGCAATGATGAATCCAGGCTAAAGGGGAAACTCAGGCAAGAGGTGTTTGCTATTCTGCAATCAACCTTGGGACAACTCAACACAGGATTGCCGCACCAACCTCAGTCGGAATCCATTCCACTGATCTCTAACCCACCTGCTCCTTTGAACTCTGTGTTGCGACCAGATGTTCCACCATTCCAGCCGACCCAGTCTCCCCACTAATTTGTCCCTGTCGCCCAAGTCGAAAGTGGAGTCGGCGTTCCACAGGAAGATTCCGGTACCAGAATCTTTTCTTCGGGGGGCCTCTGTGACGTAAGTGTCCCGCGCGACCCACTTTCTTTATTTCTTATCTACACCCCCCCCCCCCCTTCTCCCCTCCCCCCCCCCTCGCCTTTACATTTCTCTGTCCAGCCGCCACGTTAATTGCCCCGCTGCTTCAAACGAACGCCGCGGAAGGGCGTTATCTCTTTCTCCCTGGTCAGCACGTACCATCTACCGAGGTTATCTCCCTTCATCCCCCCCCCCCCCCTTTCTACCGTCACATCACAAGAAAGTGACCACCACAGTCGGCCCCTTTCAACCCCTTCCTTTCTGAGCACGAGAAAGATTTGAATGTCGGCACGTGATAAGGATGGAATAGGCGCGTGATTGTTCAGTACATTTAGAACAGCAAAATTGTGACGTGTGGACTGTAATCCACCAATAGCAGGCTTTCATTGTTTGAAAGTGAAGGCTATAATTGGAGTGGTGAGAAAAAGTTGTCACACAAGATGCTGAAACGTAGCTAGAGCAACACTCACAACCAGTCATCATAAGCCCACTAGTAAGTATTATTGATGGCAGGTGATTGAGATCTTGTGTGTTTGACTCTAGTTTTGATCTAGATCCTATGTTCAATGATGAATAAGGAGTAGATAGATATGTTATAGAAAAGAAGTGGTAAACATTCTATTCTATTTATGTGCACTGATTATTTGTGTGTGTGTGTTTTTGACTTGAACACTTTTGGTACCAAAACCGGAGTTTATGCCTACTAACCCTTTTGTCTATTTTTAGTAGGAAACCTATGGGCCGCAATCTTGCACTATTTTTAGTAGGAAACCTATGGGCCGCAATCTTGCACTTTATGATACCATTCCTTTCCAGGTGTTGGATGGAGAGTGATGATGGATTGATCACCTTTTATGTTTTACTGATCTCAGTTTGTTAACTGAAATTCAGTTTATTTATTAACTACATGTAGTGCTATTGTACAAGGGAAGCCTTCAAGCCGGTTGGGATTCACTAATTCCCTGCCGACTGAAGCCCCTTGTCTCTAAGCCATAGAGATCTACATCCACCTTCTCCTGTGATTATCAGCAGGGCATCGTGGGCCGGAGGATCATCCCGGACTCCACCAAGCATCAAGACGGGTCCGTCGCCAAGACAACCTGCACCCAGAATCCGCGAGGAGACCACGCTTGAACCGTGCCATCCCGCGAAGCCGTAATAGGAACGACTGGGAGCTACTCTCACCTGACGAGCAAGCCCAGAACTTCAAACAGCTAAGTCTACCTGACTGCGCCAATCATTTGAACTTTCCTACGGACAATAAACATAATTAGTAACCCTTCCGGCATGGGGCGAACCTTATAGAAAGACAAAAGTCTTGTGAATCCTTTCGGATTTCATTGTGTTTTAACCATATTTTGTTTTGGCGCCATTGAGCTGCTTTATTATTATTGTTGCATAATCTTATGCAGATTTTGGGAGTAAATAAAATACAAGTGTCAAATAATCCTGAACCCTTTGGTCAGACTGATGAGAGTGGGAGTCTTGTAATTTCATGTAAAACCCTACTACTCTCTGTCTGCCATTTAGAGCAATTCAACCACTTGTATTTCTTACAACCATCTGACGAGCCAGAACCCGGGCACAAATATAAATTTATTAGATGAAAAGGGGCCGGGAAAGTTGCTCATCTCCCATACCCTAGAGAAGTGGGCTAAAGGCAAATTATCTAAAGTCTTCCCTAGAGACTTAGCCTTTTAACCCATTACCTCGTCACAGAAGGGATGCGCTCTTATGAGCATGCAAATGTGCGCTTATGAGCGATGTGTGCTTATTGCCAACTCCGCTCTCTTTACACTTCTTCTTCACTCAATGGTCAACCTATGGCGATATTTTTCACGCCAGAGGGCAGTCAATGCACTAGGGGCTTATCACGCGATTTTCTTACTTGGGCGTAGTGAGAGAGAGAGTGATGGTAGGACCACTCACTGTCTCTCTCTCTTTCTTTATCCCCAACTAATAATATAGAGAGGATTAGCCCCACACGAGCGTCATGCCCTCTGGCGTGAGAAAAATCGCACTAAGTCTCTCATAGTCAGTCAATCACTTCCACACACAAACCCATCCCCACATATACACTCACACACACGCACTCGCGCGCACACATACACACATATTCACATACTCACAAACGCACACACATTCAGACACGCGCACACACGCGCGCACACACACACACACGCGCACACACGCACACACACGCGCGCACTAAGACACGCACACACTCGTGCGCCTATACACACACAGAATACAAACACCACACGCGGGCACGTGCGCGTGTGTTAAGGACACACACACACACACACACACACACACACACACACACACACACACACACACACACACATACGTGCACACACACATACGTGCACACACACACATACGTGCGCACACACACACACACACACACACACACACACACACACACACACACACACACACACATTCAAGACACGCGTGCGGACACATTCAAAAAGAGACAGATCAAAATAGAACAAGACTGGTGTGACTTAAGTCAGGAAGTCAGGGGGGAAAAAACAAAAGTCAGGAAGTCAAGTCGACTTATCCGTTTGACGCTTAGAAAAAATCTTGTCGACATAGACGAACGTCGAGTTATACGCTGTCGAGATATCCGTTGTTATCAAAGTCTTTTAAAGAGCACTTTTGGCCGGGAAATGACAAATCCGTCGACTTACACAAAAGTCGACTTAAGCATGTGTCTACTTATAAGTATCCAGCTGTACCATACCAAGGACCAAAACCAGAAAAACTTCCTAAAACAGTTTTAATAAACAATCATCAAATCTGTTCATATGCTTTTATTGTAATTAGATCAGACGGGAAACATTCAGCACCAGAACTTTATAGAGGACCTGACGCAGCAAAACGATTCTTGTTAAACGTCCAAAAAATACGAAATAAGATTATCTAACCAACTTAATCTATCTGATTTAATCATGACAACTGAAGATCAAGTTCAATTTGAATCAGGTACGGTTTGTTGGATTTGTAAAAAAGAATTTATGTTAGATTCAACTAACCCTAAAGTCCGAGATCATGACCACATTAGCGGAAAATTCCGAGGAGCTGCACATAGTAAATGCAATCTACAACTTAACGTTAAACCGGAGACTTGGAAACTGCCTATATTCTTTCACAATCTACGTGGATACGACTCCTATTTAATTATATAAGCAGTGACAGATTCACTTAGAACCGTCAGTTGTATTGCTCAGTCTTCAGAAAAGTACACAACATTTACATTAGGACAATTATCTTTTTACGATTCATTGCAACATCTGATGGGTTCGTTAGAGACTTTAGGGCAATCGTTATCTAAATGTTCTATAACAGAAAAATACTTTGATCCTAGTCTCGTACGTAAAGGAGTATACCCTTATGAATACATGAACTCTTGGGAACGGTTTGATGAAGATTCTTTACCACCTAAAGATGTATTCTATTCTAGTTTGAAAGGAAAAAATATAAGTGACGATGACTACGAGCATGCGCATTCAACGTGGACTAAACTAAACTGTAAAACCATGGGAGACTACCACGACGCTTACTTGATGGCTGACGTTTGTTTGCTTGCGGACGTATTTGAAAACTATAGAAAAACGTGTTTGAAACATTACAGTCTAGATCCAGCTCATTATATCTCTGCACCTGGAATGAGTTGGGATGCATTCTTAAGATTGACTGAAATAGAGATTGCATTGTTATCTGACCTACCAATGATACAGATGATTGAAGATGGACTACGCGGAGGAATAAGTATGGCTTCTCACAGTTATTGTAAAGCAAATAATAAACACTTAGACGACTATGATCCTACTAAGCCATCCAATTTCCTCATGTATTTAGATGCAAACAACTTGTATGGATGGACGATGTGTGAACCACTTCCAATACGTAACTTTAAAATGCATCATGGTCCATTCGATGTTGATCACTTTATAGATTGGCTACCGACTAAACCATCTGATTCAAAACGAGGTTTGATTTTAGAAGTTGATTTAGATTATCCGGATGAACTCCATGACATCCACAACGACTACCCATTAGTGGCAGAAATAATTCAGGTCGGATTAGAACTACCAAAACTTGTACATAATCTACATAGCAAACAAAAATATGTTTGTCATTATAGATTACTACAATTCTATTTACGTCATGGATTAAAACTAACAGCAGTTCATAGAATAATCTCATTTAAACAAGAAGCATTCATGAAACCATACATTATGAAGAACACTGAACTACGAACAAAATCAACCGATCCTTCAGAAAAAGACTTCTTCAAGTTAATGAACAACAGTTGTTTTGGAAAGACGATGGAAAACCCGCACAAACGAAAAGAGGTCAAACTATTTACCCAAGAAAATAAAGCAATCAAATTAACCTCAAAACCTAATTATCAAGACCAGAAAATTTCATGACTTCCTGTACGGAATAATGATGAAAAAACTTACTGTAAAACTAGACAAACCAGTTTTTATTGGATTTGCTGTTCTAGAATTGTCTAAGTTATTGATGTTAGAATTTTTATACGATTACTTTAAACCGTTGTATCCAGACTCGAGTATTGTACACAGACACGGATTCATTTATTCTAGACATTCCGACTGAAGACTTTTACGAAGATTTAGAAACAGAAGTAGTAAAAGGTGTAGACTCTAAGTATGATACATCTGACTACTCAAAAGACTCTCCAATACATAAAAAGATGATCGGTAAAATGAAGGATGAACTGAATGGAACATTAATCAAAGAGTACGTTGGACTGAAAGCAAAGATGTATAGCGTTGCCAGCCAAACTAGTGTTATTAAAAAAGCAAAAGGAATCAGTAGACCTGTTGTTCAAATGGTTATGACACATGACAACTATAAAGAAGCGTTGTTCGACAGCAAGACGTTTTATCATGACAACATTAAAATACAATCTAAGTTACACAAGATAAACACAACAGTTGTAAATAAAAAATCGCTTGACTCAAACAATGCAAAACGTGTATATAAATCACCAGAGTTTTCGTATGCAGTTGGTCACTGGAGAACTAATTGTCATAGTCAGTAGACTTTTTAATCTTGTAATCATACGTTATTGAATAAACACCCTTTAGACTTCTTATTGTTATTTCCCTAGAACAGATTTTAATGTTTCGTTTACTTTTTTTTGACATTCTTTTTTTATTGCTTCTATATCTTGCGGTTGTGAAAAAGTCGTTCTTGACTTTTTCTGAAGTTCAAACTTTTGCATTTTGTAGTCGTTGTAGTCTGCTTGCAATCTATTGAACTCCTCATCTGTAATTTGAGAGTCTTATAAAGCTTTACTAATAATCAATCGAAATGAACTAAGTTTAGCCATTATTAATTGAACTATGGCTGTATGCTTTTGAAGTTTTATTTTTGTGTGTGTTGAAAGCTGATGTTGCGATTGAAAATGCACCAAGAGTTAATGACACACAACCTAGCGGCAAAGCTATGGGCGATCCGACACCCGTCGCTAACAACCCTACAGAGTTTCCTGCTGTTAAAGTACCTAGAGTTCCAAATCCAGTATTTAAGTATGTTGCAGCATTAAAGATAGAAGAGTACCTTCGTTTGGTTCTGTTATAATTAGCGAGGTCTTTTTCTAATTCTTTTTTTATTTCTGTAATGGTAGACAATCTGAACTTTCTTATTTCAGGATCATCGCCCCCAGTCTTTTCTTTGTCAGTATTTTCTTTCGGTATTTTTGGATATACTGTAATTGACATCTTTTTATATTTAAAAAAAAATTATCATTTAATTTACACTTGTTATCATTTTGAGAAGATCATCAGACAAAATGCTTTCAGTGTAATAAAACCCAATGAGATCTAAATTAGTAACATTAATGAACGTTAATTCTTTGAGATTGTTTGGATCAACACTCAATATAACTTTATCGCTGGTCGACACTGCCTTAATTTCTTCACCACAGTTTTGAATAACGATAGTACATCTCACTGATTCAACATCCAAGTTTTGCCAAGAAATAAGAATCCCTTTCATTAGGTTGTCGCTAACACCAACAGGCAGGGAATCAGGGTTGTCTGCTCTAACAGAAAGTTCAAATATCATAGTAAATTCGTCTGCTAAAACCATTTTAGGAATGAACTCTAATTGCGTGGCTGCGTCTTTTGTCACTGTCTTTTTTCTGTGCAGCATGTACTGTCTCTTTTTATATGGTTTGATTGCTATTTCTCTTCTGCTGTTGTTTTGTGGAATAAGACTGATATGTAACGGTCCTGAGTTAAATGATTTGCGAAAATATTTGTCATTATCAAAGAATGTAAATGAACTTAAAAATTCAAACTTAATTTCCCAATCAACGAATGGAACTAGATGCCATTTGTTGTCCCTTTTCTTAACAACTTTATATTCAAACTGACCAACATTATCAGCTACTACATTACGCAGTTGCTCTAGTTTAGGTACCTTTTTATCACTTACTTCTGCACGTTTATAATAGCCATCTTTTGTGTACTCAAAACCATACAGCGCTCCTATCTCTCCGTTTAAATCAAAGTCTTCTAAGTCTGCTAGGTCCTTCAATTCTAAAGTTGCGCATCTAACAGGGTCAAGCATAACCCGTTGATCTGGTCCACACGACATTGTTTTATACTAAATTATTTTATTTCTAATAATGCATTTAGGCTGTCGCACTGAACTTCTTTTCCTTTTTTGTCAGTTATTTTTATCTTTAGTGAATGACTCCTCCCGCAAATTAATTTCTTAAATTGTAAGTTTGGAAACGTTATAATTTCGTAATCACAGTATGCTGCTTTTGCTGATGGAAGAACTCTTAATACAGTAGACGGTTGGTTATCAAATAAGTTATTATCCGTACTCAGGATATCTAAATGAAAATATAATAAAGAATGAACACCATGATTCAAAGAGTTTTCTCCTTTAAAAGTGGTTTTATTTTCTGTGATCGAAAAGCTGTGTATATCTCGACCATCGGTTCTAAACCCTAACATTTTTGCTAGTTCTGGTGCGAAGTAGTAACCTACTCTCTCTTGCTCTTTGAAGATTAACGTTACTTTTAAATTTCCCTCATTAAGTTTTAAAGTAATGTCATAATCGCTTAAAATGTCTTTTAATGAACAAAAACCGTAATAACCGTCTGGTATAGTTAGTTCGCTTATTGGTTGTCCTCTGTCATCAATTTTTTTTATCCAATTATTCTTTAAGGATTTGCTTATGTTAATCCATTTAACTTTGTAATAAATTTCATGGAGCGCTACTTTTAGAGAACAATGATTTTTAATAGGACGTTGTAAAAGTATTGGCTCGTCTTGATCAGTTATATAAATAAACATTTTTATTACAGATATATAAATGAATGCTTTTAAATATAACAAAGACGCTAAATATGCAGTTACATCATATAACCCCCAAACTATAGCTGTTGACAGTTTTGTTGTTGCAGTGGGAGTTGATTCTTTTCAAGTTAAGGTCAGTAATCCATTAAACGATTATTTAAATCCTAGCATCAAACATGATAACATCGCAAAGGCATGGTTTAGTCATCCAATGCATTTTTATCAAAATCTTTTAAACTTTGCTGTGTTTTGCGCAACAACAGGGTGTGGTGTTTCTTTCACTGATCACTTAAATCATCCTGATCTCATGGTAAAAGCAGTTTACAGATTTCATTTCTATTACACATTCAGGCCTTTTTATTTTATTTATTTTTTTGGATGCAGTTTCGCTCACAACAAAGGAAATAGCTCCTTTTTTTTTTTTACTGCACTACAAAAAATAAAAAGCGCTTCAACCACAATGAGTGGCCTCCACCCCCCCCCCCCCCCCCCATCCAAAATGACTTCTCTCTCCGGCATCTCCGCCAAAGAGGAATCGCCGTTTTGACGGTTCGATTTCTAAGAAACCAGAGCAAAGTGAGTGTTCCGATCCTTCAAAAGGCTGTCTTTCTGGTGATCTCGACGTGTTTCTGGCAAAAACTCATCC
>JAGGCT020004204.1:324151-329151 GCA_017654935.2 Phymorhynchus buccinoides
GAGCGCATGCATGTAGTCCGAAATGAGCGCATCCCCTCTGTCGTAATTGAGCGCATCGCTTCTGTCCTAAATGAGCGCATTCAGTTTTTATCATCGAGCGCAATGTTTTGTACAATAAGCGCGCATCTTTGGAACCTAAGAAAGATCGAGGATGTCAAAAAGAGCGCGTTGTAAAATGTGATGTGTAACCCTAAAGCTATCCCTAACCCTATCCCTATCCCTAACCCTATCCCTAACCCGCGTGTTGATCGGTTTTGAAAGAAAGCTGGCGAATTCAAAATCACACTTTTAACAAGACACTGTTAACAAGACCTGACCAAAAACGTGCGGTGTGTGCATATCAGCGGCCTACATGCGCTCTTATCGGCAGAAGGGATGCGCTCTTATGAGCATGCAAATGTGCGCTTATGAGCGATGTGTGCTTATTGCCAACTCCGCTCTCTTTACACTTCTTCTTCACTCAATGGTCAACCTATGGCGATATTTTTCACGCCAGAGGGCAGTCAATGCACTAGGGGCTTATCACGCGATTTTCTTACTTGGGCGTAGTGAGAGAGAGAGTGATGGTAGGACCACTCACTGTCTCTCTCTCTTTCTTTATCCCCAACTAATAATATAGAGAGGATTAGCCCCACACGAGCGTCATGCCCTCTGGCGTGAGAAAAATCGCACTAAGTCTCTCATAGTCAGTCAATCACTTCCACACACAAACCCATCCCCACATATACACTCACACACACGCACTCGCGCGCACACATACACACATATTCACATACTCACAAACGCACACACATTCAGACACGCGCACACACGCGCGCACACACGCGCACACACACGCACACACACGCGCGCACTAAGACACGCACACACTCGTGCGCCTATACACACACAGAATACAAACACCACACGCGGGCACGTGCGCGTGTGTTAAGGACACACACACACACACACACACACACACACACACACACACACACACACACACACACACACACATACGTGCACACACACATACGTGCACACACACACATACGTGCGCACACACACACACACACACACACACACACACACACACACACACACACACACACACATTCAAGACACGCGTGCGGACACATTCAAAAAGAGACAGATCAAAATAGAACAAGACTGGTGTGACTTAAGTTAGGAAGTCAGGGGGGAAAAAACAAAAGTCAGGAAGTCAAGTCGACTTATCCGTTTGACGCTTAGAAAAAATCTTGTCGACATAGACGAACGTCGAGTTATACGCTGTCGAGATATCCGTTGTTATCAAAGTCTTTTAAAGAGCACTTTTGGCCGGGAAATGATAAATCCGTCGACTTACACAAAAGTCGACTTAAGCATGTGTCTACTTATAAGTATCCAGCTGTACCATACCAAGGACCAAAACCAGAAAAACTTCCTAAAACAGTTTTTTAATAAACAATCATCAAATCTGTTCATATGCTTTTATTGTAATTAGAGCAGACGGGAAACATTCAGCACCAGAACTTTATAGAGGACCTGACGCAGCAAAACGATTCTTGTTAAACGTCCAAAAAATACGAAATAAGATTATCTAACCAACTTAATCTATCTGATTTAATCATGACAACTGAAGATCAAGTTCAATTTGAATCAGGTACGGTTTGTTGGATTTGTAAAAAAGAATTTATGTTAGATTCAACTAACCCTAAAGTCCGAGATCATGACCACATTAGCGGAAAATTCCGAGGAGCTGCACATAGTAAATGCAATCTACAACTTAACGTTAAACCGGAGACTTGGAAACTGCCTATATTCTTTCACAATCTACGTGGATACGACTCCTATTTAATTATATAAGCAGTGACAGATTCACTTAGAACCGTCAGTTGTATTGCTCAGTCTTCAGAAAAGTACACAACATTTACATTAGGACAATTATCTTTTTACGATTCATTGCAACATCTGATGGGTTCGTTAGAGACTTTAGGGCAATCGTTATCTAAATGTTCTATAACAGAAAAATACTTTGATCCTAGTCTCGTACGTAAAGGAGTATACCCTTATGAATACATGAACTCTTGGGAACGGTTTGATGAAGATTCTTTACCACCTAAAGATGTATTCTATTCTAGTTTGAAAGGAAAAAATATAAGTGACGATGACTACGAGCATGCGCATTCAACGTGGACTAAACTAAACTGTAAAACCATGGGAGACTACCACGACGCTTACTTGATGGCTGACGTTTGTTTGCTTGCGGACGTATTTGAAAACTATAGAAAAACGTGTTTGAAACATTACAGTCTAGATCCAGCTCATTATATCTCTGCACCTGGAATGAGTTGGGATGCATTCTTAAGATTGACTGAAATAGAGATTGCATTGTTATCTGACCTACCAATGATACAGATGATTGAAGATGGACTACGCGGAGGAATAAGTATGGCTTCTCACAGTTATTGTAAAGCAAATAATAAACACTTAGACGACTATGATCCTACTAAGCCATCCAATTTCCTCATGTATTTAGATGCAAACAACTTGTATGGATGGACGATGTGTGAACCACTTCCAATACGTAACTTTAAAATGCATCATGGTCCATTCGATGTTGATCACTTTATAGATTGGCTACCGACTAAACCATCTGATTCAAAACGAGGTTTGATTTTAGAAGTTGATTTAGATTATCCGGATGAACTCCATGACATCCACAACGACTACCCATTAGTGGCAGAAATAATTCAGGTCGGATTAGAACTACCAAAACTTGTACATAATCTACATAGCAAACAAAAATATGTTTGTCATTATAGATTACTACAATTCTATTTACGTCATGGATTAAAACTAACAGCAGTTCATAGAATAATCTCATTTAAACAAGAAGCATTCATGAAACCATACATTATGAAGAACACTGAACTACGAACAAAATCAACCGATCCTTCAGAAAAAGACTTCTTCAAGTTAATGAACAACAGTTGTTTTGGAAAGACGATGGAAAACCCGCACAAACGAAAAGAGGTCAAACTATTTACCCAAGAAAATAAAGCAATCAAATTAACCTCAAAACCTAATTATCAAGACCAGAAAATTTCATGACTTCCTGTACGGAATAATGATGAAAAAACTTACTGTAAAACTAGACAAACCAGTTTTTATTGGATTTGCTGTTCTAGAATTGTCTAAGTTATTGATGTTAGAATTTTTATACGATTACTTTAAACCGTTGTATCCAGACTCGAAAGTATTGTACACAGACACGGATTCATTTATTCTAGACATTCCGACTGAAGACTTTTACGAAGATTTAGAAACAGAAGTAGTAAAAGGTGTAGACTCTAAGTATGATACATCTGACTACTCAAAAGACTCTCCAATACATAAAAAGATGATCGGTAAAATGAAGGATGAACTGAATGGAACATTAATCAAAGAGTACGTTGGACTGAAAGCAAAGATGTATAGCGTTGCCAGCCAAACTAGTGTTATTAAAAAAGCAAAAGGAATCAGTAGACCTGTTGTTCAAATGGTTATGACACATGACAACTATAAAGAAGCGTTGTTCGACAGCAAGACGTTTTATCATGACAACATTAAAATACAATCTAAGTTACACAAGATAAACACAACAGTTGTAAATAAAAAATCGCTTGACTCAAACAATGCAAAACGTGTATATAAATCACCAGAGTTTTCGTATGCAGTTGGTCACTGGAGAACTAATTGTCATAGTCAGTAGACTTTTTAATCTTGTAATCATACGTTATTGAATAAACACCCTTTAGAGTTCTTATTGTTATTTCCCTAGAACAGATTTTAATGTTTCGTTTACTTTTTTTTGACATTCTTTTTTTATTGCTTCTATGTCTTGCGGTTGTGAAAAAGTCGTTCTTGACTTTTTCTGAAGTTCAAACTTTTGCATTTTGTAGTCGTTGTAGTCTGCTTGCAATCTATTGAACTCCTCATCTGTAATTTGAGAGTCTTATAAAGCTTTACTAATAATCAATCGAAATGAACTAAGTTTAGCCATTATTAATTAAACTATGGCTGTATGCTTTTGAAGTTTTATTTTTGTGTGTGTTGAAAGCTGATGTTGCGATTGAAAATGCACCAAGAGTTAATGACACACAACCTAGCGGCAAAGCTATGGGCGATCCGACACCCGTCGCTAACAACCCTACAGAGTTTCCTGCTGTTAAAGCACCTAGAGTTCCAAATCCAGTATTTAAGTATGTTGCAGCATTAAAGATAGAAGAGTACCTTCGTTTGGTTCTGTTATAATTAGCGAGGTCTTTTTCTAATTCTTTTTTTATTTCTGTAATGGTAGACAATCTGAACTTTCTTATTTCAGGATCATCGCCCCCAGTCTTTTCTTTGTCAGTATTTTCTTTCGGTATTTTTGGATATACTGTAATTGACATCTTTTTATATTTAAAAAAAAATTATCATTTAATTTACACTTGTTATTATTTTGAGAAGATCATCAGACAAAATGCTTTCAGTGTAATAAAACCCAATGAGATCTAAATTAGTAACATTAATGAACGTTAATTCTTTGAGATTGTTTGGATCAACACTCAATATAACTTTATCGCTGGTCGACACTGCCTTAATTTCTTCACCACAGTTTTGAATAACGATAGTACATCTCACTGATTCAACATCCAAGTTTTGCCAAGAAATAAGAATCTCTTTCATTAGGTTGTCGCTAACACCAACAGGCAGGGAATCAGGGTTGTCTGCTCTAACAGAAAGTTCAAATATCATAGTAAATTCGTCTGCTAAAACCATTTTAGGAATGAACTCAATTGCGTGGCTGCGTCTTTTGTCACTGTCTTTTTTCTGTGCAGCATGTACTGTCTCTTTTTATTTTGATTGCTATTTCTCTTCTGCTGTTGTTTTGTGGAATAAGACTGATATGTAACGGTCCTGAGTTAAATGATTTGCGAAAATATTTGTCATTATCAAAGAATGTAAATGAACTTAAAAATTCAAACTTAATTTCC
>JAGGCT020004204.1:336651-337676 GCA_017654935.2 Phymorhynchus buccinoides
GCACGTGCGCGTGTGTTAAGGACACACACACACACACACACACACACACACACACACACACACACACACATACACACACACATACGTGCACACACACATACGTGCACACACACACATACGTGCGCACACACACACACACACACACACACACACACACACACACACACACACACACACACATTCAAGACACGCGTGCGGACACATTCAAAAAGAGACAGATCAAAATAGAACAAGACTGGTGTGACTTAAGTTAGGAAGTCAGGGGGGAAAAAACAAAAGTCAGGAAGTCAAGTCGACTTATCCGTTTGACGCTTAGAAAAAATCTTGTCGACATAGACGAACGTCGAGTTATACGCTGTCGAGATATCCGTTGTTATCAAAGTCTTTTAAAGAGCACTTTTGGCCGGGAAATGACAAATCCGTCGACTTACACAAAAGTCGACTTAAGCATGTGTCTACTTATAAGTATCCAGCTGTACCATACCAAGGACCAAAACCAGAAAAACTTCCTAAAACAGTTTTAATAAACAATCATCAAATCTGTTCATATGCTTTTATTGTAATTAGAGCAGACGGGAAACATTCAGCACCAGAACTTTATAGAGGACCTGACGCAGCAAAACGATTCTTGTTAAACGTCCAAAAAATACGAAATAAGATTATCTAACCAACTTAATCTATCTGATTTAATCATGACAACTGAAGATCAAGTTCAATTTGAATCAGGTACGGTTTGTTGGATTTGTAAAAAAGAATTTATGTTAGATTCAACTAACCCTAAAGTCCGAGATCATGACCACATTAGCGGAAAATTCCGAGGAGCTGCACATAGTAAATGCAATCTACAACTTAACGTTAAACCGGAGACTTGGAAACTGCCTATATTCTTTCACAATCTACGTGGATACGACTCCTATTTAATTATACAAGCAGTGACAGATTCATTTAGAACCGTCAGTTGTATTGCTCAGTCTTCAGAAAAGTACACAACATTTACATTAGGACAATTATCTTTTTACGATTCA
>JAGGCT020004204.1:345676-350676 GCA_017654935.2 Phymorhynchus buccinoides
TGACAGAGGACAACCAATAAGCGAACTAACTATACCAGACGGTTATTACGGTTTTTGTTCATTAAAAGACATTTTAAGCGATTATGACATTACTTTAAAACTTAATGAGGGAAATTTAAAAGTAACGTTAATCTTCAAAGAGCAAGAGAGAGTAGGTTACTACTTCGCACCAGAACTAGCAAAAATGTTAGGGTTTAGAACCGATGGTCGAGATATACACAGCTTTTCGATCACAGAAAATAAAACCACTTTTAAAGGAGAAAACTCTTTGAATCATGGTGTTCATTCTTTATTATATTTTCATTTAGATATCCTGAGTACGGATAATAACTTATTTGATAACCAACCGTCTACTGTATTAAGAGTTCTTCCATCAGCAAAAGCAGCATACTGTGATTACGAAATTATAACGTTTCCAAACTTACAATTTAAGAAATTAATTTGCGGGAGGAGTCATTCACTAAAGATAAAAATAACTGACAAAAAAGGAAAAGAAGTTCAGTGCGACAGCCTAAATGCATTATTAGAAATAAAATAATTTAGTATAAAACAATGTCGTGTGGACCAGATCAACGGGTTATGCTTGACCCTGTTAGATGCGCAACTTTAGAATTGAAGGACCTAGCAGACTTAGAAGACTTTGATTTAAACGGAGAGATAGGAGCGCTGTATGGTTTTGAGTACACAAAAGATGGCTATTATAAACGTGCAGAAGTAAGTGATAAAAAGGTACCTAAACTAGAGCAACTGCGTAATGTAGTAGCTGATAATGTTGGTCAGTTTGAATATAAAGTTGTTAAGAAAAGGGACAACAAATGGCATCTAGTTCCATTCGTTGATCGGGAAATTAAGTTTGAATTTTTAAGTTCATTTACATTCTTTGATAATGACAAATATTTTCGCAAATCATTTAACTCAGGACCGTTACATATCAGTCTTATTCCACAAAACAACAGCAGAAGAGAAATAGCAATCAAACCGCATAAAAAGAGACAGTACATGCTGCACAGAAAAAAGACAGTGACAAAAGACGCAGCCACGCAATTGAGTTCATTCCTAAAATGGTTTTAGCAGACGAATTTACTATGATATTTGAACTTTCTGTTAGAGCAGACAACCCTGATTCCCTACCTGTTGGTGTTAGCGACAACCTAATGAAAGGGATTCTTATTTCTTGGCAAAACTTGGATGTTGAATCAGTGAGATGTACTATCGTTATTCAAAACTGTGGCAAAGAAATTAAGGCAGTATCGACCAGCGATAAAGTTATATTGAGTGTTGATCCAAACAATCTCAAAGAATTAACGTTCATTAATGTTACTAATTTAGATCTCATTGGGTTTTATTACACTGAAAGCATTTTGTCTGATGATCTTCTCAAAATAATAACAAGTGTAAATTAAATGATAATTTTTTTTTAAATATAAAAAGATGTCAATTACAGTATATCCAAAAATACCGAAAGAAAATACTGACAAAGAAAAGACTGGGGGCGATGATCCTGAAATAAGAAAGTTCAGATTGTCTACCATTACAGAAATAAAAAAAGAATTAGAAAAAGACCTCGCTAATTATAACAGAACCAAACGAAGGTACTCTTCTATCTTTAATGCTGCAACATACTTAAATACTGGATTTGGAACTCTAGGTGCTTTAACAGCAGGAAACTCTGTAGGGTTGTTAGCGACGGGTGTCGGATCGCCCATAGCTTTGCCGCTAGGTTGTGTGTCATTAACTCTTGGTGCATTTTCAATCGCAACATCAGCTTTCAACACACACAAAAATAAAACTTCAAAAGCATACAGCCATAGTTTAATTAATAATGGCTAAACTTAGTTCATTTCGATTGATTATTAGTAAAGCTTTATAAGACTCTCAAATTACAGATGAGGAGTTCAATAGATTGCATGCAGACTACAACGACTACAAAATGCAAAAGTTTGAACTTCAGAAAAAGTCAAGAACGACTTTTTCACAACCGCAAGACATAGAAGCAATAAAAAAAGAATGTCAAAAAAAAGTAAACGAAACATTAAAATCTGTTCTAGGGAAATAACAATAAGAACTCTAAAGGGTGTTTATTCAATAACGTATGATTACAAGATTAAAAAGTCTACTGACTATGACAATTAGTTCTCCAGTGACCAACTGCATACGAAAACTCTGGTGATTTATATACACGTTTTGCATTGTTTGAGTCAAGCGATTTTTTATTTACAACTGTTGTGTTTATCTTGTGTAACTTAGATTGTATTTTAATGTTGTCATGATAAAACGTCTTGCTGTCGAACAACGCTTCTTTATAGTTGTCATGTGTCATAACCATTTGAACAACAGGTCTACTGATTCCTTTTGCTTTTTTAATAACACTAGTTTGGCTGGCAACGCTATACATCTTTGCTTTCAGTCCAACGTACTCTTTGATTAATGTTCCATTCAGTTCATCCTTCATTTTACCGATCATCTTTTTATGTATTGGAGAGTCTTTTGAGTAGTCAGATGTATCATACTTAGAGTCTACACCTTTTACTACTTCTGTTTCTAAATCTTCGTAAAAGTCTTCAGTCGGAATGTCTAGAATAAATGAATCCGTGTCTGTGTACAATACTTTCGAGTCTGGATACAACGGTTTAAAGTAATCGTATAAAAATTCTAACATCAATAACTTAGACAATTCTAGAACAGCAAATCCAATAAAAACTGGTTTGTCTAGTTTTACAGTAAGTTTTTTCATCATTATTCCGTACAGGAAGTCATGAAATTTTCTGGTCTTGATAATTAGGTTTTGAGGTTAATTTGATTGCTTTATTTTCTTGGGTAAATAGTTTGACCTCTTTTCGTTTGTGCGGGTTTTCCATCGTCTTTCCAAAACAACTGTTGTTCATTAACTTGAAGAAGTCTTTTTCTGAAGGATCGGTTGATTTTGTTCGTAGTTCAGTGTTCTTCATAATGTATGGTTTCATGAATGCTTCTTGTTTAAATGAGATTATTCTATGAACTGCTGTTAGTTTTAATCCATGACGTAAATAGAATTGTAGTAATCTATAATGACAAACATATTTTTGTTTGCTATGTAGATTATGTACAAGTTTTGGTAGTTCTAATCCGACCTGAATTATTTCTGCCACTAATGGGTAGTCGTTGTGGATGTCATGGAGTTCATCCGGATAATCTAAATCAACTTCTAAAATCAAACCTCGTTTTGAATCAGATGGTTTAGTCGGTAGCCAATCTATAAAGTGATCAACATCGAATGGACCATGATGCATTTTAAAGTTACGTATTGGAAGTGGTTCACACATCGTCCATCCATACAAGTTGTTTGCATCTAAATACATGAGGAAATTGGATGGCTTAGTAGGATCATAGTCGTCTAAGTGTTTATTATTTGCTTTACAATAACTGTGAGAAGCCATACTTATTCCTCCGCGTAGTCCATCTTCAATCATCTGTATCATTGGTAGGTCAGATAACAATGCAATCTCTATTTCAGTCAATCTTAAGAATGCATCCCAACTCATTCCAGGTGCAGAGATATAATGAGCTGGATCTAGACTGTAATGTTTCAAACACGTTTTTCTATAGTTTTCAAATACGTCCGCAAGCAAACAAACGTCAGCCATCAAGTAAGCGTCGTGGTAGTCTCCCATGGTTTTACAGTTTAGTTTAGTCCACGTTGAATGCGCATGCTCGTAGTCATCGTCACTTATATTTTTTCCTTTCAAACTAGAATAGAATACATCTTTAGGTGGTAAAGAATCTTCATCAAACCGTTCCCAAGAGTTCATGTATTCATAAGGGTATACTCCTTTACGTACGAGACTAGGATCAAAGTATTTTTCTGTTATAGAACATTTAGATAACGATTGCCCTAAAGTCTCTAACGAACCCATCAGATGTTGCAATGAATCGTAAAAAGATAATTGTCCTAATGTAAATGTTGTGTACTTTTCTGAAGACTGAGCAATACAACTGACGGTTCTAAGTGAATCTGTCACTGCTTATATAATTAAATAGGAGTCGTATCCACGTAGATTGTGAAAGAATATAGGCAGTTTCCAAGTCTCCGGTTTAACGTTAAGTTGTAGATTGCATTTACTATGTGCAGCTCCTCGGAATTTTCCGCTAATGTGGTCATGATCTCGGACTTTAGGGTTAGTTGAATCTAACATAAATTCTTTTTTACAAATCCAACAAACCGTACCTGATTCAAATTGAACTTGATCTTCAGTTGTCATGATTAAATCAGATAGATTAAGTTGGTTAGATAATCTTATTTCGTATTTTTTGGACGTTTAACAAGAATCGTTTTGCTGCGTCAGGTCCTCTATAAAGTTCTGGTGCTGAATGTTTCCCGTCTGCTCTAATTACAATAAAAGCATATGAACAGATTTGATGATTGTTTATTAAAACTGTTTTAGGAAGTTTTTCTGGTTTTGGTCCTTGGTATGGTACAGCTGGATACTTATAAGTAGACACATGCTTAAGTCGACTTTTGTGTAAGTCGACGGATTTGTCATTTCCCGGCCAAAAGTGCTCTTTAAAAGACTTTGATAACAACGGATATCTCGACAGCGTATAACTCGACGTTCGTCTATGTCGACAAGATTTTTTCTAAGCGTCAAACGGATAAGTCGACTTGACTTCCTGACTTTTGTTTTTTCCCCCCTGACTTCCTAACTTAAGTCACACCAGTCTTGTTCTATTTTGATCTGTCTCTTTTTGAATGTGTCCGCACGCGTGTCTTGAATGTGTGTGTGTGTGTGTGTGTGTGTGTGTGTGTGTGTGTGTGTGTGTGTGTGTGCGCACGTATGTGTGTGTGTGCACGTATGTGTGTGTGCACGTATGTGTGTGTGTGTGTGTGTGTGTGTGTGTGTGTGTGTGTGTGTGTGTGTGTGTGTGTGTGTCCTTAACACACGCGCACGTGCCCGCGTGTGGTGTTTGTATTCTGTGTGTGTATAGGCGCACGAGTGTGTGCGTGTCTTAGTGCGCGCGTGTGT
>JAGGCT020004204.1:358176-362598 GCA_017654935.2 Phymorhynchus buccinoides
TTGGATGTTGAATCAGTGAGATGTACTATCGTTATTCAAAACTGTGGCAAAGAAATTAAGGCAGTATCGACCAGCGATAAAGTTATATTGAGTGTTGATCCAAACAATCTCAAAGAATTAACGTTCATTAATGTTACTAATTTAGATCTCATTGGGTTTTATTACACTGAAAGCATTTTGTCTGATGATCTTCTCAAAATAATAACAAGTGTAAATTAAATGATAATTTTTTTTTAAATATAAAAAGATGTCAATTACAGTATATCCAAAAATACCGAAAGAAAATACTGACAAAGAAAAGACTGGGGGCGATGATCCTGAAATAAGAAAGTTCAGATTGTCTACCATTACAGAAATAAAAAAAGAATTAGAAAAAGACCTCGCTAATTATAACAGAACCAAACGAAGGTACTCTTCTATCTTTAATGCTGCAACATACTTAAATACTGGATTTGGAACTCTAGGTGCTTTAACAGCAGGAAACTCTGTAGGGTTGTTAGCGACGGGTGTCGGATCGCCCATAGCTTTGCCGCTAGGTTGTGTGTCATTAACTCTTGGTGCATTTTCAATCGCAACATCAGCTTTCAACACACACAAAAATAAAACTTCAAAAGCATACAGCCATAGTTTAATTAATAATGGCTAAACTTAGTTCATTTCGATTGATTATTAGTAAAGCTTTATAAGACTCTCAAATTACAGATGAGGAGTTCAATAGATTGCATGCAGACTACAACGACTACAAAATGCAAAAGTTTGAACTTCAGAAAAAGTCAAGAACGACTTTTTCACAACCGCAAGATATAGAAGCAATAAAAAAAGAATGTCAAAAAAAAGTAAACGAAACATTAAAATCTGTTCTAGGGAAGTAAAAATAAGAACTCTAAAGGGTGTTTATTCAATAACGTATGATTACAAGATTAAAAAGTCTACTGACTATGACAATTAGTTCTCCAGTGACCAACTGCATACGAAAACTCTGGTGATTTATATACACGTTTTGCATTGTTTGAGTCAAGCGATTTTTTATTTACAACTGTTGTGTTTATCTTGTGTAACTTAGATTGTATTTTAATGTTGTCATGATAAAACGTCTTGCTGTCGAACAACGCTTCTTTATAGTTGTCATGTGTCATAACCATTTGAACAACAGGTCTACTGATTCCTTTTGCTTTTTTAATAACACTAGTTTGGCTGGCAACGCTATACATCTTTGCTTTCAGTCCAACGTACTCTTTGATTAATGTTCCATTCAGTTCATCCTTCATTTTACCGATCATCTTTTTATGTATTGGAGAGTCTTTTGAGTAGTCAGATGTATCATACTTAGAGTCTACACCTTTTACTACTTCTGTTTCTAAATCTTCGTAAAAGTCTTCAGTCGGAATGTCTAGAATAAATGAATCCGTGTCTGTGTACAATACTTTCGAGTCTGGATACAACGGTTTAAAGTAATCGTATAAAAATTCTAACATCAATAACTTAGACAATTCTAGAACAGCAAATCCAATAAAAACTGGTTTGTCTAGTTTTACAGTAAGTTTTTTCATCATTATTCCGTACAGGAAGTCATGAAATTTTCTGGTCTTGATAATTAGGTTTTGAGGTTAATTTGATTGCTTTATTTTCTTGGGTAAATAGTTTGACCTCTTTTCGTTTGTGCGGGTTTTCCATCGTCTTTCCAAAACAACTGTTGTTCATTAACTTGAAGAAGTCTTTTTCTGAAGGATCGGTTGATTTTGTTCGTAGTTCAGTGTTCTTCATAATGTATGGTTTCATGAATGCTTCTTGTTTAAATGAGATTATTCTATGAACTGCTGTTAGTTTTAATCCATGACGTAAATAGAATTGTAGTAATCTATAATGACAAACATATTTTTGTTTGCTATGTAGATTAGGTACAAGTTTTGGTAGTTCTAATCCGACCTGAATTCTTTCTGCCACTAATGGGTAGTCGTTGTGGATGTCATGGAGTTCATCCGGATAATCTAAATCAACTTCTAAAATCAAACCTCGTTTTGAATCAGATGGTTTAGTCGGTAGCCAATCTATAAAGTGATCAACATCGAATGGACCATGATGCATTTTAAAGTTACGTATTGGAAGTGGTTCACACATCGTCCATCCATACAAGTTGTTTGCATCTAAATACATGAGGAAATTGGATGGCTTAGTAGGATCATAGTCGTCTAAGTGTTTATTATTTGCTTTACAATAACTGTGAGAAGCCATACTTATTCCTCCGCGTAGTCCATCTTCAATCATCTGTATCATTGGTAGGTCAGATAACAATGCAATCTCTATTTCAGTCAATCTTAAGAATGCATCCCAACTCATTCCAGGTGCAGAGATATAATGAGCTGGATCTAGACTGTAATGTTTCAAACACGTTTTTCTATAGTTTTCAAATACGTCCGCAAGCAAACAAACGTCAGCCATCAAGTAAGCGTCGTGGTAGTCTCCCATGGTTTTACAGTTTAGTTTAGTCCACGTTGAATGCGCATGCTCGTAGTCATCGTCACTTATATTTTTTCCTTTCAAACTAGAATAGAATACATCTTTAGGTGGTAAAGAATCTTCATCAAACCGTTCCCAAGAGTTCATGTATTCATAAGGGTATACTCCTTTACGTACGAGACTAGGATCAAAGTATTTTTCTGTTATAGAACATTTAGATAACGATTGCCCTAAAGTCTCTAACGAACCCATCAGATGTTGCAATGAATCGTAAAAAGATAATTGTCCTAATGTAAATGTTGTGTACTTTTCTGAAGACTGAGCAATACAACTGACGGTTCTAAGTGAATCTGTCACTGCTTATATAATTAAATAGGAGTCGTATCCACGTAGATTGTGAAAGAATATAGGCAGTTTCCAAGTCTCCGGTTTAACGTTAAGTTGTAGATTGCATTTACTATGTGCAGCTCCTCGGAATTTTCCGCTAATGTGGTCATGATCTCGGACTTTAGGGTTAGTTGAATCTAACATAAATTCTTTTTTACAAATCCAACAAACCGTACCTGATTCAAATTGAACTTGATCTTCAGTTGTCATGATTAAATCAGATAGATTAAGTTGGTTAGATAATCTTATTTCGTATTTTTTGGACGTTTAACAAGAATCGTTTTGCTGCATCAGGTCCTCTATAAAGTTCTGGTGCTGAATGTTTCCCGTCTGCTCTAATTACAATAAAAGCATATGAACAGATTTGATGATTGTTTATTAAAACTGTTTTAGGAAGTTTTTCTGGTTTTGGTCCTTGGTATGGTACAGCTGGATACTTATAAGTAGACACATGCTTAAGTCGACTTTTGTGTAAGTCGACGGATTTGTCATTTCCCGGCCAAAAGTGCTCTTTAAAAGACTTTGATAACAACGGATATCTCGACAGCGTATAACTCGACGTTCGTCTATGTCGACAAGATTTTTTCTAAGCGTCAAACGGATAAGTCGACTTGACTTCCTGACTTTTGTTTTTTCCCCCCTGACTTCCTAACTTAAGTCACACCAGTCTTGTTCTATTTTGATCTGTCTCTTTTTGAATGTGTCCGCACGCGTGTCTTGAATGTGTGTGTGTGTGTGTGTGTGTGTGAGTGTGTGTGTGTGTGTGTGTGTGTGTGCGCACGTATGTGTGTGTGTGCACGTATGTGTGTGTGCACGTATGTGTGTGTGTATGTGTGTGTGTGTGTGTGTGTGTGTGTGTGTGTGTGTGTGTGTGTGTGTGTGTCCTTAACACACGCGCACGTGCCCGCGTGTGGTGTTTGTATTCTGTGTGTGTATAGGCGCACGAGTGTGTGCGTGTCTTAGTGCGCGCGTGTGTGTGCGTGTGTGCGCGTGTGTGCGCGCGTGTGTGCGCGTGTCTGAATGTGTGTGCGTTTGTGAGTATGTGAATATGTGTGTATGTGTGCGCGCGAGTGCGTGTGTGTGAGTGTATATGTGGGGATGGGTTTGTGTGTGGAAGTGATTGACTGACTATGAGAGACTTAGTGCGATTTTTCTCACGCCAGAGGGCATGACGCTCGTGTGGGGCTAATCCTCTCTATATTATTAGTTGGGGATAAAGAAAGAGAGAGAGACAGTGAGTGGTCCTACCATCACTCTCTCTCTCACTACGCCCAAGTAAGAAAATCGCGTGATAAGCCCCTAGTGCATTGACTGCCCTCTGGCGTGAAAAATATCGCCATAGGTTGACCATTGAGTGAAGAAGAAGTGTAAAGAGAGCGGAGTTGGCAATAAGCACACATCGCTCATAAGCGCACATTTGCATGCTCATAAGAGCGCATCCCTTCTGCCGATAAGAGCGCATGTAGGCCGCTGATATGCACACACCGCACGTTTTTGGTCAGGTCTTGTTAACAGTGTCTTGTTAAAAGTGTGATTTTGAATTCGCCAGCTTTCTTTCAAAACCGATCAACACGCGGG
>JAGGCT020004205.1:0-20000 GCA_017654935.2 Phymorhynchus buccinoides
TTAAAAGGCAACTGTCCGTCCGTCCGTGTGAAACACAGAACGGGCTTATAACTCCGCCGTTTTTTCGACCGATCGCTTCAAATATGCTATCAGCCCTACGTGGCGATGGCAACGGCCACCCAAGGCGGCAGTGTAATTTGCGCGGTTTGGCAATGCGCGAAACGCGTAATCCACCGGCCTCTAGGCGCCCGTATCTCCGGTATTTTTCTGACGGAGTACCTTCACATTTTGGACAGTTAGATGACCGGGGACAGTGCCTATCTGTGTGCCAAACTGACAGCGAATCAATTTATAAACGCGCGCGATATGCGCCGCTTGACCGTTTCACAAACCGCGGCCACGAGACCGTACTTGACTCGAAATTTGTAACGTGCTGACCAGGGATAGTGACTACTTGGTGCAAATTTTCAACAGCATTCCCCATTCATAAACGCGCGCGATAGGAGCCTATTTACATTTGCACGGCTAGGCATTTCAGCGTCCACACAACAGTTTACACAGAAGAACTCATACTCGTGCGCGCGGGCAAGAAAAGGGTTTGAGAGGTAGAGTACTTATGCGAGTACATCTCCCGCTATCACCGAGTGAGAGCGGAGATTACTTTAGCGAGGGACGAGGGGATGAGAGAAGAACATGAGTGGGGAGACAAACAAAAGTAATAATATAATATTTACCGGTACTAGGCGTGCGCCTAGGTAGGGATGAACGTCATTTCTTGAGCTATATTGTCTTTGCGGTTTCCTGGAGTTTTTTCTTCCGAATTATTGTTTCTTTTGCGTTTCAACTAGCGTTTATTATCTTGATAGATGTTAGTAAAGCGCGAGGAATGCATAATAGTGTATAATAGACTTGTGACGGCGCGTGGTCACATTCTAGTGTAATGTCATTGAAATTAATCATCGATCCCTGTGTATAGGGCTTAGTACTGGATGCGGCACCTGACCCCTCCTTTCCTCACCCTTTGTCCCCCCCCCCACTCCCACCACCCCTCTCTTCGTTCCCCTTTGTTTGGCTTTGAACCAGGCTGGGTGATACTTTGTTAATCTTGGCTTAGTGTCTTTTGTTCCCTTGGTTTGCTTCAGGATGGACGCCAAGCGGTCTGACCAGAACTGAAGCCGCAGGATGGAGCCCCCCCATGCCTCTGTACACTGTTCTGCACGTGGAAGAACCACACGTTGTCGGCCAGATATCACGGTGAGTCAGGGTGATGATGATGGTGATGGTGATGGTGATGATTATGATGATGATGATGATAATGATGGTGGTGATGGTGATGATGGGGATGATGGTGGATGATGATGATGAGTGGTTATGGTGATGATGATGATTATGATGATGATGATGATATGATGATGGTGATGATGGTGATGGTGATGGTGATGATGTGATGGTGATGATGGTGATGATGAATGATGGAATGCCTCTGTACACCTGTCTGCACGTGAAGAAACCATGTCAGACATATTATTCCACGGTGAGTCATGATGATGAGGTGATGGTTATATGATGGTGGATGATGACGACGACGACGATGATGATGGTGATAGTGATTATGATGGTGGATGATGATTTTGATGGTGATGATGACGGTCATGAGGATAATAAATGTTTGATTATGACGTCACGATGACAACGACGACGATGATGATAACGATGAAACAACGCAGCGGACTCGGACAACGACAATGACGCTAATGTTCATGTATAACAGTGACGAATGATGACGTGGAGAAAGACAAAGAAACGCTAATCAGCCATGATCTTCATGGTGAAAACTGATGACGATTGAGTGGGGATGAGGGAGAGGGAAAGAAGAGGATCATGATTTAGGAGATGGATGGAAAGATGTTTGTATGTTTATCTGTTTTTCTGTCTATCTGTCTGTGTCCGGTCTCTCTGCCTGTGTACTCGTGGTGTTTGTTCTGCCTGCCTGTTTGGGGACTTACACGCCCAGCTGGGGACCAACGCTGTAAACCAAACCTGTGTCCCAACTGTTTGCCACGCCCAGCTGGGGACCAACGCTTTTAACCAAACTGTGTCCACTGTTTGCACACTCCAACTTTGTCGAGTGGATGGAGTTTTCCCCCTACGCATTCGGGTGATGCCCAAGTATGGCACCTTCATGCGTCCCGACCTGTTCGGCTGCAAGTTCTTCTGGGCCAGATCGTCAAGATGTTTCCCTGAGCCCCCCCTCCACTTCCTGCAGGTCAGCCACAGGGCTGCCCGTGGCCCACGTTTCAGATCACTGTGTTAACTTCAAATAAACGGAAGGGGAGGAGAGTTTGCTTAGCTTTTCTGAGACAACTATTCCATATTATTTCAGTTATGTACCGTGTACATATCATATCCGAATGGCTTTGGGAGTCAAAACCATTGACCATATTCTTGACATATATTGTTTGATACAATTATTAGTTTTTTTGTAATAGGTTCAATAATACGTCATGGGACTATCTAAAGATAGTCCGTTTTGGACTCAAGCCATCCATATAACCTTTGTCCACTGGGCTCCGTATGATGTTTAGGTGCCTTTTCGTTTGTTTTTGGCTGATGGTTACTTTCCTGCCTGTGAGTTGTAAGAAATACTGACCGATTTTAAAGTGCCCCAAATAATTAAAATATTACGCGCGCGCGCGCGCGGCGTGTGTGTGTGTGGTGTGTGGTTGTGGTGTGTGTGGTGTGTGTGTGTGTTGTGTGTGATTTGTTTTGAGTGGTGGTATGAACACCTAGTAAATTCTTGATGGCATTTTATTCTGCTATAAGAAGAGGAGACGAATGATAAGAGAAGAATGTCTTAAATGGTAGATAGCATTTATTATGCTATGCTTAAAGAAATGATGAAGATGATGATGCTGATGATGATGAACATGTGACTTCAGGTATCTGGGGCAGTGCCTTCTGCATCAGTTCAGCGGCTTCTCAGTGACGACAGCAGGTGGACGCCGTTGAACTGGTGCGGAAGGGAGAGGAGGGCTGGGTGAGTGGACCAGGCATGGCAAGACCAGTACGGACGGACATAGACAAAGCAGACATGCAGGACAGGACAGAGCACGACGGACAGAACAGACTACGGGAAAGCACCAACGGCCACCAAGATAGGACAGGACAAGCAAGACGGACAAACAGGACAAGCAAGACATGGACAGAACAGACAACAGGGAAAGGCACCACAGCACCAAAACATGACAGGACAACGCATGCGGGACGAACAGACTATAGGAAAGCACCAACGAGCACCAAGATAGGACAGGCAAGCAAGACGGACAGACAGGACAGAACAGACCTACAGGGAAAAGGCACACGGCACCAAGATAGGACGGACAAGCTGGCAGGACAGGACAGGACAGGACAGAACAGACTACCAGGAAAGCCACCACGGCACCAATGGACAGGAAAGCATGCAGGACGACAGGACAGAACAGACTACAGGGAAAGACCCCACGGCACCAAGATATGGAACAGGACAAAGCATGGCTAGGACAGCAGACAGAACAGACCCTACAGGGAAAGCCACCAACGCACCAAGATAGACAGGACAAAGCATGGCAGGAACAGGAAGTACAGACAGACTACAGGGAAAGCCCCACCGGCACCAAAGATAGGACAGACAAAGCATGGCAGGACAGGACAGGACAGAACGACTACGTAAAGCCACCAACGCACAAGATAGGACAGGACAAAGCATGGCATGACAGGACAGGACAGACAGACTACAGGGAAAGCACCACGGTCACCAGATAGGACAGGACAAAACATGGCATGACAGGACGGACCGACAGACTGACAGGGAAAAGGCCACCAACGGCACCAAGATAGGACAGGACAAGCATGGCAGACAGTACAGGACAGAACAGACTACGGGATACCACCACGCAACCAAGACAGGACAGACAGACAGACTACAGGGAAGCCACCAACGGCACCAAGATGGACAGGACAAAGCATGGCAGGACAGACAGGACAGAAACAACTACAGGAAAGCCCCAACGCACCAAGATAGACAGTACCAGCGGCAGGACAGTACAGGAGCGAACAGACTACAGGGAAAGCCACCAACGGCCCAAGATAGTACAGGACAAAGCATGGCAGGAAGGACGGACAGAACAGACTACAGGAAAGCCCCCAGCGGCACCAAGACAGGACAGACGAACAGACTACAGGAAAGCCCAAAAGGAAACAAGATAGGACAGGACAAAGCTGGCAGGACAGGACAGGACAGAACGACTACAGGGAAAGCCACCACCGCACCAAGATAGGCAGGACCAAGCATGGCGGACGACAGACAGAACAGACTACATGGAGCCCACCAACGGCACCAGATAGGACATGACAAAGCATGGCAAGGAGAGACAGACAGACAGACTACAGGGAAAGCCACCAACGGCACCAGATAAGGACAGGACAAAGCATGGCAGGAACAGGACAGGACAGAACGACTACAGGGAAGACACCAACGGCACCAGATGGACGGACAAAGCATGGCAGGACAGAAGGACAGAAAGACTACCAGGGAAAGCCCCAACGGCACCAGACAGGACAGAACAGAACAGACTACAGGGAAAGCCACCAACGCACCAAGATAGAACAGGACAAAGCAGGCAGGAACAGGACATGACAGAACAGACTACAGGGAAAGCACCACGGCACCAGATAGGCACGACAAAGCATGGCAGGACAGGACAGGACACTAAAAGCCTACAGGAAGCCACCAACGGCACCAAGATAGGACAGGACAAAGCATGGCAGGACAGGACAGACAGAACAGACTACAGGGAGCCACCAACGCACCAGACGGACCGAAACAGACTACAGGGAAAGCACCAACGGCACCAAGATAGGACAGGACAAAGCTGGCAGGACAGGAAAGACAAAGTATGACTAGATACAAGACAGGACATGACAGACAAAGCAAGACAGGGACAGACAGGACAAGTATGACAAGAGGATAAAGAGCATGACATGACAAGACAAGCAAGACAGGACAAGAAAAACAAGGACAGGACGAAGTCACGACAAAAGCAAGACAGACAGAATAGACAATTCACCAGATATGTTATACAAACAAAGCAGACAGGGCAAGACAAGACAAAACAGACTGGACAGACAAACAGGACAACATAAGACCAACAAGACAATGCAAGGTAAAGACAAGACAGGACAGCAGCAATAAAGGACAGATATACAAGTCAGGAAAGGACAATCAAATGACAGGATTGATACAGGTCAGGACAGCACACAAAGGAAAGATGATACAATCAGGACGAGCACAATAAAGGCCAGGATAATTACAAGTCAGGAAAGACAATAATGACAGATGATACAAGCCAGGACAGCATCAACAAGGACAGATGATAAAGCCGGACAGCACAATAAAGGCAGGGATGAACAAGTCAGGAAAGGACAATAAAGGACAGGATATAACAAGTCAGGACTGCGATAAAGGACAGGAGATACCAGTCAGGAACGGACAAACACGACAGACAGGATAAAGCAGGGAAGACGAGAGACCGGACAGGACAAATCAAGAAAAACAGACTAAAACAACGAAAATGAAAATACAACAGTAGACAGACAAGACAAGAAAGGAATGTACAGACAGTACCTGACGGATTCAACAAGTCAAGAGAGACGAGACCTGTTTCCCATTGCTTAGTGAACACAGGAGGCCAATGAAGGAGGTGTTTCATGTTTAGTGAACACGGCTGACAATGGACTAGACTGTTCATTGGCTTTATAACACAGGCTGCCAATGAAGGAGACTGTTTCGCATTGTTTAGTGACACAGCTGACAATGAGGAGACTGTTTCCCATGTGTAGTGACACAGCTGACAATGGTGAGACTGTTTCCAATTGCTTAGTGACACAGGCTACAATGAAAGAGACTGTTTCCATTACTTAGTGAACACGGCTGACAATGAAGGAGACTGTTTCCATTGTTTTAGAGAACACAGGCTGACATGGAGGAGACTGTTTTCCATTGTTTAGAGAACACAGGCTACAGACAATGAAGGAGACTGTTTCCATTGTTTAGAGAACACAGGCTGACAATGGAGGAGACTGTTTTCATTGTTTAGTGAACACAGGCTGACAATGAAGGAGACTGTTTCCATTGTTTAGAGAACACAGGCTGACAATGGAGGAGACTGTTTCCATTGTTTAGAGAACACAGGCTGACAATGGAGGAGACTGTTTCCATTGTTTAGTGAACACAGGCTGACAATGGAGGAGACTGTTTCCATTGTTTAGAGAACACAGGCTGACAATGGAGGAGACTGTTTCCATTGTTTAGAGAACACAGGCTGACAATGGAGGAGACTGTTTCCATTGTTTAGTGAACACAGGCTGACAATGGAGGAGACTGTTTCCATTGTTTAGTGAACACAGGCTGACAATGAAGGAGACTGTTTCCATTGTTTAGAGAACACAGGCTGACAATGGAGGAGACTGTTTCCATTGTTTAGAGAACACAGGCTGACAATGGACGAGACTGTTTCCATTGTTTAGTGAACACAGGCTGACAATGAAGGAGACTGTTTCCATTGTTTAGAGAACACAGGCTGACAATGAAGGAGACTGTTTCCATTGCTTAGTGAACACAGGCTGACAATGGAGGAGACTGTTTTCATTGTTTAGTGAACACAGGCTGACAATGAAGGAGACTGTTTCCATTGCTTAGTGAACAAGGATGACAATGAAGGAGACTGTTTCCATTGTTTAGTGTACACAGGCTGACAATGGAGGAGACTGTTTTTTTTTTGTTTAGAGAACACAGGCTGACAATGAAGGAGACTGTTTTCATTGCTTAGTGAACACAGGCTGACAATGAAGGAGACTGTTTCCATTGCTTAGTGAACACAGGCTGACAATGAAGGAGACTGTTTCCATTGTTTAGTGAACACAGGCTGACAATGGAGGAGACTGTTTCCATTGTTTAGTGAACACAGGCTGACAATGGAGGAGACTGTTTTCATTGTTTAGTGAACACAGGCTGACAATGGAGGAGACTGTTTCCATTGCTTAGTGAACACAGGATGACAATGAAGGAGACTGTTTCCATTGTTTAGTGAACACAGGCTGACAATGGAGGAGACTGTTTCCATTGTTTAGTGAACACAGGCTGACAATGGAGGAGACTGTTTCCATTGTTTAGTGAACACAGGCTGACAATGGAGGAGACTGTTTCCATTGTTTAGTGAACACAGGCTGACAATGAAGGAGACTGTTTCCATTGTTTAGTGAACACAGGCTGACAATGAAGGAGACTGTTTCCATTGTTTAGTGAACACAGGCTGACAATGAAGGAGACTGTTTCCATTGTTTAGTGAACACAGGCTGACAATGGAGGAGACTGTTTCCATTGCTTAGTGAACACAGGCTGACAATGGAGGAGACTGTTTCCATTGTTTAGTGAACACAGGCTGACAATGGAGGAGACTGTTTTCATTGTTTAGTGAACACAGGCTGACAATGGAGGAGACGGTTTTCTTTGTTTAGTGAACACAGGCTGACAATGGTGGAGACTGTTTCCATTGCTTAGTGAACACAGGATGACAATGAAGGAGACTGTTTCCATTGTTTAGTGTACACAGGCTGACAATGGAGGAGACTGTTTTCTTTTTTTTAGTGAACACAGGCTGACAATGGAGGAGACGGTTTTCTTTGTTTAGTGAACACAGGCTGACAATGGTGGAGACTGTTTCCATTGCTTAGTGAACACAGGATGACAATGAAGGAGACTGTTTCCATTGTTTAGTGAACACAGGCTGACAATGAAGGAGACTGTTTCCATTGTTTAGTGTACACAGGCTGACAATGAAGGAGACTGTTTCCATTGTTTAGTGAACACAGGCTGACAATGAAGGAGACTGTTTCCATTGTTTTAGTGTGAAGGAGACTTGAACACAGGCTGACAATGAAGGAGACTGTTATCCCTTGTTTACACAGACTGACAATGGAGGAGACTGTTTTCATTGTTTAGTGAACACAGGCTGACAATGGTGGAGACTGTTTCCATTGTTTAGTGAACACAGGATGGCATGTGATCACCGTGAGACTGTATCAAATGTTTAGTGATGGGTGTGTCAGGTAGCGAATGTCTTAGGAGACTGTTTCCATTGGTTTAGTGAACACAGGCTTGACAAGGATGACAATGAAGGAGACTGTTTCCATTGTTTAGTGAACACAGGCTGACAATGGAGGAGACTGTTTCCATTGTTTAGTGAACACAGGCTGACAATGAAGGTGACTGAAGGGATAATTAGTTGAACACAGGCTGACAATGGAGGAGACTGTTTCCATTGCTTAGTGAACACAGGCTGACAATGGAGGAGACTGTTTCCATTGTTTAGTGAACACAGGCTGACAATGGAGGAGACTGTTTTCTTTTTTTTAGTGAACACAGGCTGACAATGGAGGAGACGGTTTTCTTTGTTTAGTGAACACAGGCTGACAATGCAGGAGACTGTTTTCTTTTTTTAGTGAACACAGGCTGACAATCCCTGGCAATAAAGGGCAAGAAACAAAGCCAAGATTTTGTGACATTGCAAGGTGTTGTGCATTATAAAAAATAATAGATAATTTCGGATAAACACACAAAAAAACACAATAAGAAATCTTATAGCAATTACTTTACTATCATTAATAACAACGATCTGATCACATGCTTTTTGAGGGGGCAAGTTGAGATGAGGAGGGCTGAGAGAAGGGAGCATGGCAGAGAGTGGACACAACGGGTGGGTGGTGCAGAGTTGAAACAGTAGATGGCTCTTTCTTCTTCTGAATCTTCTGTTTGTTCTTCTGGTGATTCTTGTTTTCCCTCTTCTGGCTACAGTATTTTATGTTCTTTTTTTCTTTTTCTTGCTTCGTCTTTCTTCTTCTTCTTCTTTTCTCCTTCATCTCCTTCGTTTTTTCGTCCTCTTCTTCTTTTTCTCCTCTTTATTTTCTCCTCCTCCTCGTTATTTTTCTGTGTCTTCTTCCTCTTCGTCCTCTTTTCCTCCCTCCTCCTCACTTCCTCCTCCTCCTCCTCCTCCTCCTCCTCCTCCTCCTCCTCTTCCTCCTCCTCCTCCTCCTCTTCCTCCCTATTCATCTTTACACAACTAATCCACTTGTTGTCTTCCCCTTGACAATTCCCAGAGAGAGAACTGCAGAAGGAGATGGACGATCAGAGTGACGAGGACAGCGAGGACAGTGACAATGAAGGAGGCCCCAGCACCAACGGAACGACAACGACAACGACAGCAGCCAAAGGCCCACCCCAGGCCAACAACACGCCGTCACGGGCACGCTCCTTGCGGAGATCTGTACGGATGTCCACTAAACCCAAAAGGGTCAGTTGAGGTGGTTTGCTTTGTCTCGTACCTACCTGCCTTTCTCTGGGTTGGTTTAAATGTCAGTCTGTCAAGTGATCTGAGTATTGGTAACAGTCCTTGAAATTTAAAAAAACCATAATTGTCTAAGGGTTTGAAGTATTATCCAAAGAGGTTTTGTTTTATTATTGAAGCTTAGAGAGAGTTTGGATTATATATTCCTATTTGCAAACTAGTTGTCATTATTTTGATCAATCCGTCGTACTGTTTTCTTGTCTATTAGATTGTCAAATTTATGACGGATTTTCTTGAACATTTGAAGACAGATAAGATGCCAGGCTTGCAATAATCCATATATGATTGGAGTAGGCCTAATCGAGGCCATCAGTAGGAAGCAGGAATGTTCTTTTGTTGTAGTTTTTTCCCTTTTCGAAAACGCAGCAGTACCTTCAATTCAGTCAAAAATGGGCTGTGGCTTAAGTTTCAAGGGAATAAAATGAGTGATACCCCAAGTGGTCTCCAAATTTCGTTTTCCTTTTTGCATGTCAGAAAAACAGATTCTGAGGTAATTAAGAGACATGTGGTTGAATGGGCTCTAAACGCATCGAAACCGAGTTTCCCTCGGCGGAAGTTTAGGCCTACATCCTGTTAATGTCTTCCAGTGTGCTATTTAATGTTGAACTGTTTTCTCTCAGGGTTTAGGCCTACATCGTGTTAATGTTTTCCAGTGTACTATTTAATGTTTTCCAGTGTACTATTTAATGTTTAACTGTTTTCTCTCAGGGTTTAGGCCAAACATCGTGTTAATGTTTTCCAGTGTACTATTTAATGTTTTCCAGTGTACTATTTAATGTTTAACTGTTTTCTCTCAGGGTTTAGGCCTACATCGTGTTAATGTTTTTTCCTGTGTACTATTTACATGTTTAATTGAATTAACTGTTTTCTCTCAGGGTTTAGGCCTACATCGTGTTAATGTTTTCCAGTGTACTATTTAATGTTTAATTTAATTAACTGTTTTCTCTCAGGGTTTAGGCCTACATCGTGTTAATGTTTTCCAGTGTACTATTGTAATGTTTAATTTAATTAACTGTTTTTTCGTGTTAATGTTTTCTCAGGGTTTTGGCCTACATCGTGTTAATGTTTTCCAGTGTACTATGTAATGTTTAATTTAATTAATTGTTTTCTCTCAGGGTTTAGGCCAAACATCGCGTTAATGTTTTCCAGTGTACTATTTAATGTTTAATTTAATTAACTGTTTTCTCTCAGGGTTTAGGCCTACATCGTGTTAATGTTTTTCAGTGTACTATTTAATGTTTAACTTTTTCCTCTCAGTGTTTTTTCGACGGGATGTTGGAGCGGTTTCTGGACTGCACTATCTTGCAGAGCATTGAGGGGAGGGCAGCCATGGTGCACAACTTCATGCGGGGACTGTCGCTCAACAACATGTACCCGTTCTCTCCCTTTACCGAAATGGAGGACGATGCCACAGACTCACCCGTGGATGGCAGTTCGTCCTCCAATTCACAGACGTCGTCGTCATCGTCGTCAACATCTTCAAAGTCTGCTAATGGTGGTAATGATCATGGTGGTGGCGAACAAAAGACATATTGTTTTAAAAAAAAACGGCAAGTGTATGGCTTTCAGTCTCAGTTTGATGAAGCTAACCCCAGCCTCATCCTAACCCTATCCCTTTCCCGAGCAAGGCAGAATGTTGGGGAGAGGTAGTTTTTCAATGAAACTGCAGGGGGAGTGCTAAACCAGCTTTGCTAAACAAACAAAACAGACTAGGAGAGAGAGAGAGAGAGAGAGAGAGAGAGAGAGAGAGAGAGAGAGAGAGAGAGTGTGTGTGTGTGTGTGTGTGTGTGTGTGTGTGTGTGTGTGTGTGTGTGTGTGTGTGTGTGTTGTGTGTTTTGTGTGTGTCCTGTGTACACAACTCTCAAGCATGTGAGGATTTAAGTCCCATGTATTGTTGTCAAACAAGTGTTGGTAGTAGAGGGGTTCCAGTAGAGGCGTGTGCTCTTGTGCAGTACCAATGCTCTCTTGGACGTGTTCCCCTTAGGGTGAATCCTACTGTTGTTGTCAACGTTGGTTTTTTGTGCCTTGGTATCCAGTTTGTTGTTGTATTGTTGTTGATCTGTTTATTGCAAGACGTTTTATTGATACCATTTTGTTGCTTTTGTTTTTCTTCTGTTCGTTGTTGTCCAATATGTTGTACAACAGCTTTTATTGATAACAAAACACTGCGTTGGATGGAATGTGTTATACTTTCATTGCTAAAACAAAAAGGAAGTTCATGTTTGGCTGTTGCTGCCTGCAGGCCACTTCAAGGAGATCTTTGACATGCACCCCACTAACTCACCTCAAACTGTGTGCAGGCCACTTCAAGGAGATCTTTGACATGCATCCCACTAACTCACCTCATACTGTGTGCAGGCCACTTCAAGGAGATCTTTGACATGCACCCCGCTCACCTCATATTGTGTGCAGGCCACTTCAAGGAGAGCTTTGACATGCACCCCACTAACTCACCTCAAACTGTGTGCAGGCCACTTCAAGGAGATCTTTGACATGCACCCCGCTGACCTCAAACTGTGTGCAGGCCACTTCAAGGAGATCTTTGACATGCACGCCGCTGACCTCATACTGTGTGCAGGCCACTTCAAGGAGATCTTTGACATGCACCCCACTCACCTCAAGCGCATGTACGTGGTGGATGGGGGGCTGACCTTCAACTCCCCCTACCCCGTCCTCCTCCGGCCCCAGAGGCACGTGGACCTCATGCTGTCCTTCGACTTCAGCGCCAGACCCTGTGACACCACGCCCCCCTTCAAGGTGAATGAGAAGGGAAAAAAAGAAAGCACAGGTACAGTGCAGACTTTGGTGGGAACGGGATAAAGAAAGGGAAGAAGAAAGGAAGGAGGGTGAATTACTGCTGCTACTACTACTAATGTGGTGATGGGGGGGGGACGGGGGGGGGGGGGGGGGGTGCTGCTGCTGATGATTATGAGGATAATGATATTACGCAGTAACACAAATTCAACCCCACCTTTCCACTCACATAAAATGTTTGTGATACTGTTAGAGCAATCTTTGTACTTTTTTGAACTTTTTTGTTTGGTTGTACTATTATCACCATAAAGAACTTGTCTCTCTGCCAAAAAATGCTCAAATTCCTATAACGTTTAAGAGGCCATCAACATTATCACCATCATCATCGTCGTCATCGTTTTATTTTGACAGGAGCTTCTCTTGGCAAAGAAATGGGCTATAATGAAAAGCATTGCCTTCCATCCTCATCCTTCTCTTCCTTTTCCTCCTGCTCCTTATTATGATATTCTTCATGATCATCATCACCATGATCATCCTCATCATGATCATGATCATCATCACCATGATCATCCTCATCATGATCTTCATCCTCATCATGATCTTCATCCTCATCATGATCATCCTCATCAAGATCATCATCAAGATCATCACCATGATCATCACCATGATCATCATCATTCACCATTATCATCACCATCATTGTCCACCTCCTCCTCATGGCTTTCTGTCTCCCCAGGAGCTGCTGCTGGCGGAGAAGTGGGCCCGGATGAACAACGTGCCCTTCCCCCCCATCGACCCCACGGTGCTGGACCGGGAGGGGCTGAAGGAGTGCTACATCTTCAAGGACCCCCGGGACCCCCACTGCCCGGTGGTCATGCACTTCGTCCTCATCAACATCACCTTCAGGGAACAGGTCAAGCCAGGTCAGACGGACACAATAGCGTTAGTAGTGATGATTTTATTTCTCATCGGTAAAAGTCAAGGCTAATTTCCAAGTGCTTGAAGTTGAGACAGAGAGAGAGAGATTGAGAGAGAGAGAGAGAGAGAGAGAGAGAGAGAGAGAGAGAGAGAGAGAGTGTGTGTGTCTCTGTGAGTGTGAGTGTGTGTGTATGTATGTATGTGTGTGTGTGTGTGTGTGTGTGTGTGTGTGTGTGTGTGTGTACTTTGATATAATTAAGAAACAAATATAATGCTACGCAAACATTCAAGCAAACTTTGTTTTATCCAACTGGCAAAATAAAATAAAACACACAGACATGTTATCTACGACCTTTGTTGGTAAACAGAAATACAAAGCATGAGCGAGTTTCCATAAAATAAAAGGTTTCCATTAAATTCACATGGAGGAGAAAATAATTGGATAATCTCCTGAACTCTGGTGTTAATCTTGACAGTTAAAATAGATAACATGTAAAGCAGGCTAATTCATTTTCTGAAACGAGCAAAATAATGTATTGAACTTAAGCTAACCAGCAACACCTAAAGTATATCTGTCTTGCCATCATTTATGCGCAGTGTCTACTTCTTCGATGGATAACCTGTTTATTTAGTGGCTATTTTCAGTTCACCTCTCCCAGTGTCTCATTTCTTTTTTCACTCTGAAGCATGTGTTTGTGACTTTTCCCATGTTCAACCTGACGCACTCTAAAGACACGGGCATTAACTGTTCCTCTGCATTGATCCTCAAACAGGTGTTCCCCGGACCACGGCGGAAGAAAAAGAATTCGCTGACTTCGACCTTTTCGACGACCCGGAACGACCTTACTCCTCTTTCAACTTCCGGTACACGCACAAAGCCTTCGAGCGCTTGACGCAGCTGGCGGAATTCAACACGCTCCTGTACGCGGAAGACATCAAACGGGAGATCCGACACTGCATCCGAACGAGGCGGCGACACAGCATCCGGCGCCCCTGCAAGTTGAAGGACATCAAGAGACTGAGTCTGCGGAACAAGAAGCAGGACAGTGCCCTGGAAGCCTACATCCGGGCGCTGGACGAGCATGCGCCTCCGCTGGAGGAAGAGGCAGGGGAAGCAACCACGCCGGACATTACCGAAGAAAAAACGGCAACTTTGGAGAGGCGAGTCCGTTCAACTCGTCTGTGATTGAACGTGCTTCACAGTCTTTCATAGTTTGTGCTGTTGCTGTTGTTGTTATGGTGTTAACGACGACAAGACGCCTCTGGCTCCCCTGTCCATGTAGATGGGTTATGAAACAGTACGGAGAAATTAAAGCAGATATATTATTGGTGGTTTTCATGGTTTTCCTTTTGATGTTGCTTTTTTTGTTTTATCAGTTTCATGTTATTTTCTGTTGTTCCTAATCTGATGTTTAAAATCACCACGGAATTTGTTTGATCGATCTCAGGAACAACCATGACCGAACTGATGATGGGTGGAGCGCATTATAGGCCTAACAAGCCGCAGAATGAACATTTTATGATGTTATGACTGGATTCCATTTTCTTCGTCGGCCAATGTCTTTATTTTTCCATCGTGAAAAAGTAAAGTATGAAAAAGTATGCTAAGAAAAAGATTGCAAGAAATAATGCAAAATGTTGTTTCTTTGATTGTCTATGGTGCATTAAATTGTGTACAAGAGTGAAGCAATAACATAATTATGTCCATGCTAATTCAGCCAATTGGCATAAGTCTATTAAAAATAATAATTTCGTCTTTTTTTTCAATTTTCATGTTGGTTGGTATTGTTCCTGCCTCTGCTTGTTTGTTAGTGCTTTGCTTACGTGTTTATATTTTGTTGTTGTTGTTGTTGTTGTTTGTCACGTATTGTTGTTTTTATTCGTGAAGCACTAAACAGATGAAGAAAGTCCAGTTCTCTGCAGTGTTTCTCTTTCTTGTTTTGGTAGCCATTTGTTTGTTGTCTACCTTCTGTATCGACCCCTTCCCAAACCATTCCACTCCTGACCCCAATCCCTCGCTTTCCAGCCCTCTCACCCGCACACCCACAGGTACCTGGTATTTAACAGCCATTAATTTGTTTGTTGTCTACCTTCTGTATCGACCCTTTCCCAAACCATTCCACTCCTGACCCCAATCCCTCGCTTTCCAGCCCTCTCACCCGCACACCCACAGGTACCTGGCATTTAACAGCCATTTGCCAATACAATGTTAGACTGTTGCAATGTAGGCCTACAGGGACCAACCCGTTTCAGGTTGCCTTCCTCTTCGTTGATCGGTCAGACAGTTTCCTGTCATATGAGCATAGATGCGTCATGCTGCCGGTATGCACCTGACTAAGAAATAGTTAGGCCCAGCATGTCCGTCTTCGTCTGAAGAAAATCTTTGTTTTTTTGTAAGGCGGGAGAATGAACAGGTAAGGCAGCATTGCACTAGATGACAGAGTCAAGGAGAGTGACAGATTAGAGGAAGTTACCAGAACAGAATTTCCAGAAAATGGGGGAACTATTTGTACGAAAAAAACCCTGGTATTTTCATGCGGGGTGGGGGTTGTTCTGGTTGTCTGGAGGCAACCCATCAGATGAGACACTACACTGCCGTGTGTCACTAATGCAGATGTTCGGAAATGTCTACTGTGAGTCTCCACCAATAACGCCCTGTCCTGACGACAATACCATGTTTGTTGGCTTTTGGTCATGTCGTAAATGCATCATCTTTTAAGTCCTCAACACACTCCCACCTCAAGCAGACCCTCTATCTTCTAAGCCCACTTAAACACTTGTTAATAGCCACCACAATGTTGCTGGTTTCTTAACTTAAAGAAAGAAACAGGAATATATTCCGTGACTTTTTATAAATAACAAAACATTTTGGGTAGATTATCAATAGAATTGTGGTAACTTACCAAGAGAATATTTGATATAATCATTCTTCATGTTAAGTGCAATTTCATTGGTGGGTGTGTTCGAATTGCTATGTAATATATATTGCTATGTACTACATCATTGTGTTTGTTTAGATGTCCATACATATGTGTATGTCCATCTTTTTTGTTTTCGTTCAACAATACGTCCAGATGAATTTGTGTTAATAAAGGAAATGTGAAAAACCCAGCATCTTCTTGAGAATGTTTCAGGTGTTGTTTTTGAATTGTTGATTTGCTCTGAGAATTGTGACTTAATTTATCCATTGTTCGGGAATTGTATGTTGTGGTAACATGTTGTGGTAACATGATAAAATGGGATTATTGAATGGGCAATGCTTACAGTTTTGAATGGTAGAAACTCCAGGGTGTTTTTGCTTGCCCAGTTGAAAATGTGTATGTACGTATTTTAATAATAGTAACAATAATTTGCAGGCTACAGGGCATAACAATATTGAAAAATAGAATAAAAACACGTAACAGGATCCAAGATCGTGAGCAACAAATGCACATAACAGTCAATGACAACAACATCTACTTCTACAATTTAGTCGAAATTGTGTGTGTTCTCTTTCTATTTTGAACTCTTACTTTTTGCTTGCTGTCTGTCAGTCTTTCTTTTTTACATCGAAAACGTATGTACCATACGAAACGTCTGGTTATTGACTTTCATTAAAGGACCAAATACTACCTGAACGCCTTGTGTCTTTTATGTGTGTGTGTTTCCTGCAGAAAATACGTGTCTTTCGTTTTGACATGTCAGCTACATTGTTGAATATAATAAGTTTTATTACATTCAACATTGTAGCTGACATTGTATCCATGGAACTATATGGGGCGACGTCCATGGAACTAAGGAAACAATATTCATTGAACTATATAGTCCTATGGGGATATGGAATCTGGAACTATTTCTATGGAATTTTCCATTTAACTTTATTGTGACTATTTTCATGAAAGCATATGGGATTTTTTTCCATGGAAGTATATGGAACAGTTCCCAGGTTCTAAACAGACACTCGACAATAGTAATTGCTACAATTGATTGGGAATCATTATATTATGAATATGTGACCGTTTATGTCAAGAATGTTATGTCAAGAAAGCTTCTCCTTTATAATGGCTTTTGCTTCGCCATAGGTGACTTGTTTGCTGTCTTGCTGCTGCTTTCCTCCCTCTTTTGCAAGTCTGTCTGCTTCCTCATTTCCTTTTATGTTGCAATGTGAGGGGATCCACTGGATGACTGCTTTCTCTGTGGACTGCTGCAATGTCTGCAAGGATGAGGAGAGACTGTTCAGCTCTGTGTTTCCAGGGCTGTTGAGCGCTTGCAGCACAGACAGAGCATCGGAGAAGATGACTATTTTCTTGTGGGTGTTCTCCTTTGCTTATAAGATGTGGCCAGCTGCCACCTTCAGCGCTTCTGCCTCTGCTTTGTAGTTGGTGGAGAACTTCCCTGTAGCTAGAGACTGGCCATGGGTAGTATCGTCCTTTGGGTAGATCAGCACTCCTCCTCCACCATTTCTTGTAGCATCTTCTGCTGAGCCGTCGGTGTACGCGTGTGTCCACTCTTCAGCTGGGTAGGCCTCACTGATGTGGCTGAGTGTAAGTGCCCTCCTTACTATCTCTGACTGTAGGTCTTTCTGCATAATGCCAGGAACGCTTTCTCGGATTTCAGGAAAGCATCTTCTCTTCCATGACGGCAGAGCTGAGTGTGTGGGAATGGGCGCACTTGTCTGCTCCATCTTGCCTCTCCAGTCTACGAGCATGGTGCAGGAAGCGTCCCCTCTCAAAGCTCAATGCATATCACGTGTTGCTGGAGACTGTTGTATGGAAGGATGTGTGTGATGTTAATTTGGGCACAGAAAGTAAAAAGAGAAGAAAAAAGAAAGCTACGAGTGATGACTTAATGCCTTTCTTACCTCCTCCTCCTCTCTCTCTCTCTCTCTCTCTCTCTCTCTCTCTCTCTCTCTCTCTCTCTCTCTCTCTCTCTCTCTCTCTCTCTCTCTCTCTCTCTCGCTCTCTCTCTCTCTCTCTGTCTGTCTCTCTGTGTGTCTCTCTTTTCTTTCTCTTTCTCTCTCTGTGTGCGCGCACACGTTTGTGTCAATGTGTGTGTGTGTGTGTTTGTGCGTGTGCTTGCGCGTGCTTGCGTGTCTCTGTGTGTGTGTGTGTGTGTGTGTGTGTGTGTGTGTGTGTGTGTGTGTGTGCGTGTGCGTGTGCGTGCGAGTGTATGTCTGTCAGTCAGTCTGTGATTCAACAATTCATGATTTAACAAAACGGTCCCTATTTTCTATTGCTCAGTATAGGGATGCCTGCTGGAGCAATAGAAAAATGTAAGTGCATGTGTAACGCATGGTCACAACACGTTCTCATTTTTTCGCACGAGTGCAAAACCAACATGGCTGAACTAAAAAATCTTTTTATTTTACACATATACACTTAGTTCAATTATCTGTACACCATATCCTAGAATGTCATTGGATTCGCATAATAACCTTTGAAGCAATAGCTCAACGAATAACACACATCGCTCAAGTTATAAGGTTTTAGGTATTAGCTGATACCCAGCCTACCCGGTGTTTTTAGGTACTTTATAGTCACAGAGGCGTTTCTGTGAAATTCGGGTTGCTCCCACCTGGAGAGCGCGTCACAGCCAGAGGCGCGCCACCCATTTTTTTTTATTTTTTTTTTTTGCATGCAAATTTTGTGTGACTCATGAGGAAAGAAAGGGTGGGGTGGGGGTGGGGTACATTTTGTCCAAAAGACAACTTTCACGTACACACACCCACGGGCACACACCCAAACAACACACACACTCGCACGTGCACACACCCACGGGCACACACCCAAACAACACACACACTCGCACGTGCACACACCCACGGGCACACACCCAAACAACACACACTCGCACGTGTACACCCCCACGGGCACACACCCAAACAACACACACTCGCACGTGCACACACCCACGGGCACACACCCAAACAACACACACTTGCACGTGTACACCCCCACGGGCACACACCCAAACAACACACACTCGCACGTGCACACACCCACGGGCACACACCCAAACAACACACACTCGCACGTGCACACCCCCACGGACACATACCCAAACAACACACATACTCGCACGTGCACACACCCAAACAACACACACACCGGCCACACACACACACACACACACACACACACACACACACACACACACACACACACACACACACGCGCGCGCGCGCGCGCGCGCGCCCTTGATTTTGCAAATTATATACAGTTTCCTCAATCAGTAGCCTGAATTGCCTCAATCAGTTGCACAACTGAAGAAAAAAGAAGCATTTCACAAAAATGTTACATAATTGAACTTTATAAACTGTTATTATTATCGTTATTGTTATAATTTTCTTGGCAGCGATTTAATGCTCCCAAAAAATAGATGATTTTGACCCAAAAAAACTGATGCTTGTGGCAAAAAAAAGACCATCTAACCCTAACCCTATCCCTAACCCTATCCCGAGAAATAGAGCAGGAGAGTGTAAATCTACATATTTGCCGAGAAATCGATGTACAAAGCCATACTATTTTTTTGCTGGAACCATTCCTTTTTTTGGTTGATACATTTTAATTAGCGTAACCGTTTTAAAAGACAATACAAATTTATTCTGATTCTGATTCACACACACACACACACATCATCATCATACGGTATTTATACGGCGCTGAATCTTGATATAAATCAAATCAAAGCGCACACACACTGTTAGCATTCATAACGCATTCAAATAAAAATGCAATACAAAGCGAGCACACACGTTTGACACACACACTCGCGCGCGCGCGCGAACTTTAATCAATATGGCTGTTGGTTTATTGTCATATAATTATTTTGGTTTGTTTCTTTAATAAAGACCACACAAAAACAAGTTAAAAAAAAAAAAGTTGAGATGCCGGGATTTGAACCCGGGGCCTCTCACATGCGAAGCGAGCGCTCTACCACTGAGCTACATCCCCTACATGACGATGTGGC
>JAGGCT020004205.1:25000-45938 GCA_017654935.2 Phymorhynchus buccinoides
TTAAAACCTGTGACATGATATGGTGAAATATCTGTCTCGAGAGATCATAAAAAGACCATGTCCATTATCATTTGTTACAACTGAAAACCCAACCTTCTGTGCAAGTCACTGGCACGGTCTACGTCAAGCATGTACACATTTTCGTTGGAACATGCGCTCAGTAACACACGCAAACACTCTGGACATAAACGGTCACATTGTTATCTGCATTGTTGCTCACGTTATTGGATCCTGTTACGTGATTTTAGTCTATTTTGTAATGTTGTTATTTGTAAAGTTCCATGTAGCCTGCATAGTAGGATGGGTGCTATATAAATGTTCCTCATTATTTTTGTTACTGTTATTAAAATACGTACATACATATTTTCAACTGGGCACGTAAAAACACCCTGGAGTTTCTACCATTCAAAACTGTAAGCATTGCCCATTCAATAATCCCATTTTATCATGTTACCACAACATACAAATCCTGACCAATGGATAAATTAAGTCACAATTCTCGGAGCAAATCAACAATTCTAAAACAACACATGAAACATTCTCAAGAAGGTGCTTGGCTTTTGACATTTTCCTGTATTAACACAAATTCATCTGGCAAGTCCATAAGATGGACAGATTGTTGAACGAAAACAAAAGATGGACATACACATATGTATGGACATCCAAATAACACAATGATGTAGTACATAGCAATATATATTACATAGCAATTCGAACACACCCACCAATGAAATTGCACCTAACATTAAGAATGATTAGATCAAATATTCTATTGGTAAGTTATTCATCTATCAAAAATATCCTATTTATAAAATGTCACGGAATATATTCCTGTTTCTTTTTGTTTTTTAAGTTAAGAAACCAGCAACATTGTGGTGGCTATTAACAAGTGTTTAAGTGGGCTTAGAAGATAGAGGGTCTGCTTGAGGTGGGAGTGTGTTGAGGACTTAAAAGATGATGCATTTACGACATGACCAAAAGCCAACAAACGTGGTATTGTCGTCAGGACAGGGCGTTATTGGTGGAGACTCACAGTAGACATTTCCGAACATCTGCATTAGTGACACACGGCAGTGTAGTGTCTATCTGATGGGTTGCCTCCAGACAACCAGAACAACCCCCACCCCCCCGTGAGAATACCAGGGGGTATTTCGTACAAATAGTTCCCCCACCTTCTGGAAATTCTGTGCTTGTAACTTTCTCTAATCTGTCACTCTCTTTGACTCTGTCATCTACTGTAATTCTGCCTTACCCGTCCATTCTCCAGCATTTGTTCTAGAAACTCTTACAAAGATTTTCTTCAGGCGAAGACGGACATGCTGGGCCTAACTATGTCTTAGTCAGGCGCATAACGGCAGCATGACGCATCTATGCTCATATGACAGAAACTGTCTGAAGGATAAACGAAGAGGAAGACAACCTGAAGCGGGTTGGTCCCTGTACATTGCAACAGTCTAACATTGTATTGGCAAATGGCTGTTAAATGCCAGGTACCTGTGGGTGTGCGGGTGAGAGGGCTGGAAAGCGAGGGATTGGGGTCAGGAGTGGGATAGTTTGGGAAGGGGTCGATACTGAAGGTAGACAACAAACAAATGCCGGTTAAATGCCAGGTACCTGTGGGTGTGCGGGTGAGAGGGCTGGAAAGCGAGGGATTGGGGTCAGGAGTGGGATAGTTTGGGAAGGGGTCGATACTGAAGGTAGACAACAAACAAATGCCGGTTAAATGCCAGGTACCTGTGGGTGTGCGGGTGAGAGGGCTGGAAAGCGAGGGATTGGGGTCAGGAGTGGGATAGTTTGGGAAGGGGTCGATACAGAAGGTAGACAGCAAACAAATGGCTACCAAAACAAGAAAGAGAAACACTGCAGAGAACTGGACTTTCTTCATCTGTTTAGTGCTTCACGAATAAAAACAACAATACGTGACAAACAACAACAACAACAACAAAATATAAACACGTAAGCAAAGCACTAACAAGCAAGCAGAGGCAGACAAAATACCAACCAACATGAAAATTGAAAAAAAAGACACGAAAATTTATAAATAGACTTATGCCAATTGGCTGAATTAGCATGGACATAATTATGTTATTGCTGTACACAATTTACTGCACCATAGACAATCAAAGAAACAACATTTTGCATACTTTTTCTTGCATTTATACGATGGAAAATTAAAGACATTGGTCGACGAAGAAAATGGAATCCAGTCATAACATCATAAAATGTTCATTCTGCGGCTTATTAGGCCTATAATGCGTTCCACCCATCATCAGTTCGGTCATGGTTGTTCCCGAGATCGATCAAACACAAATTCCGTGGTGATTTTAAACATCAGATTAGGAACAACAGAAAATAACATGAAACTGATAAAACAAAAAAAGCAACATCAAAAGGAAAACCATGAAAACCACCAATAATATATCTGCTTTGATTTCCCCCGTACTGTTTCATAACTCATCTACATGGACAGGGGAGCCAGAGGCGTCTTGTCGTCGTTAACACCATAACAACAACAGCAACAACACAAACTATGAAAGACTGTGAAGCACGTTCAATCACAGACGAGTTGAACGGACTCGCCTCTCCAAAGTTGCCGTTTTTTCTTCGGTAATGTCCGGCGTGGTTGCTTCCCCTGCCTCTTCCTCCAGCGGAGGCGCATGCTCGTCCAGGGCCCGGATGTAGGCTTCCAGGGCGCTGTCCTGCTTCTTGTTCCGCAGACTCAGTCTCTTGATGTCCTTCAACATGCAGGGGCGCCGGATGCTGTGTCGCCGCCTCGTTCGGATGCAGTGTCGGATCTCCCGTTTGATGTCTTCCGCGTACAGGAGCGTGTTGAATTCCGCCAGCTGCGTCAAGCGCTCGAAGGCTTTGTGCGTGTACCGGAAGTTGAAAGTAGAGTAAGGTCGTTCCGGGTCGTCGAAAAGGTCGAAGTCAGCGAATTCTTTTTCTTCCGCCGTGGTCCGGGGAACACCTGTTTGAGGATCAATGCAGAGGAAAAGTTAATGCCTGTGTCTTTAGAGTGCGTCTGGTTGAACATGGGAAAAGAGTCACAAACACATGCTTCAGAGTGAAGAAAGAAATGAGACACTGGGAGAGGTGAACTGAAAATAGCCACTAAATAAACAGGTTATCCATCGAAGAAGTAGACACTGCGCATAAATGATGGCAAGACAGATATACTTTAGGTGTTACTGGTTAGCTTAAGTTCAATACATTATTTTGCTCGTTTCAGAAAATGAATTAGCCTGCTTTACATGTTATCTATTTTAACTGTCAAGATTAACACCAGAGTTCAGGAGATTATCCAATTATTTTCTCCTCCATGTGAATTTAATGGAAACTCGTTCATGTTTTAATTTCACACTTAACCTTTTATTTTATGGAAACTCGCTCATGGTTTGTATTTCTGTTTACCAACAAAGGTCGTAGATACCATGTTTCATTTGTTTTGCCACACACACACACACACACACACACACACACACACACACACACACTCTCTCTCTCTCTCTCTCTCTCTCTCTCTCTCTCTCTCTCTCTCTCTCTCTCTCTCTCTCTCTCTCTCAATTTCTCTTTCTGTCTCAATTTCAAGCACTTGGAAATTAGCCTTGACTTTTATCGATGAGAAATAAAATCATCACTACTAATAATATAGTGTCCGTCTGACCTGGCTTGACCTGTTCCCGGAAGGTGATGTTGATGAGGACGAAGTGCATGACCACCGGGCAGTGGGGGTCCCGGGGGTCCTTGAAGATGTAGCACTCCTTCAGCCCCTCCCGATCCAGCACCGTGGGGTCGATGGGGGGGAAGGGCACGTTGTTCATCCGGGCCCACTTCTCCGCCAGCAGCAGCTCCTGGGGAGACAGAAAGCCATGAGGAGGAGGTGGACAATGATGGTGATGATAATGGTGAATGATGATGATCATGGTGATGATCTTGATGATGATCTTGATGAGGATGATCATGATGAGGATGAAGATCATGATGAGGATGATCATGGTGATGATGATCATGATGAGGATGAGGATCATGATGAGGATGATCATGGGGATGATCATGATGAGGATGAGGATCATGATGAGGATGAGGATCATGATGAGGATGATCATGGTGATGATGGTGAATGACGATGATCATGGTGATGATCTTGATGATGATGATGATGATGAGGATGATGATGATGAGGATGATGAAGAAGGAGGATGGAAGGCATGCTGTTCATTATAGCCCATTTCTTTGCCAAGAGAAGCTCCTGTCAAAATAAAACGATGACGATGATGATGATGGTGATGATGTTGATGGCCTCTTAAAAGTTATAGGAATTTCAGCATTTTTTTCTTTCTTCTTTTGGCAGAGAGACAAGTTCTTTATGGTCATAATAGTACAACCAAACAAAAAAGTACTAAAAAGTGCAAAGATTGCTCTAACAGTATCACAAACATTTTTGTGAGTGGAAAGGTGGGGTTGAATTTGTGTTACTGCGTATTGCTCATGCGCCTAGCCAGCAGCAGTCAACTTGCTCTCTCATTATTTTTTCATTTGTTCTTTGTGCTAATTGATTAATAGGTTTTATTTCTGGACATAGTGCTTAATCTCATCACAAGCTTCAAGTGGATATATTTTTCATCAAAATCGGTCATGGTTATGCGATTCTATTTGAGTTTGTTTATTTTCTGTGCCACTCCATTCTACAGTGGGCCTACAGTGCACAGTGTGAACAGTGTTGACAGTGACAGTGTGTGTGGTTCAACCACTGAAAACTGGGCCATGGCTGTGTGTGTCAGTGATCAACTGGAGACAAGGTGTCTCACCTACACTTCTCAGCAACTATTCATAATAAGGGACAGTGCAAATTGTTCTGTGGGCCTTTCGCCAGGTTTACTTCAAAAGTGTCGGGCCCTTGGCATTGTCAAGGGGAAAACGCGTCGTGGAAGGAAGGCTGGCCGAAGAAAACATCGCCCGATCAATGTTGTTGTTGCCCCTAGGTTTCCAGCCCTACCCTCAACAGCTCAGCCTCAAAGCACTGGAATAAACCCATTGAATCTGATTTCTGTCCCCCTTGTGAAAGGCTCCCAGCGCCAGTCTACCACGCTTCGTGTGTGGTGTTTCAATGCACAGTCCTGTCGAAACAAGACTGTGGAGCTAAGTGATGTGATAGCAGACAATGAAGTGGATGTGATGGTTTTCACTGAATCGTGGTTTAGTGAACGGGGGGATGAAGCTCTCATGACGGACATGACGCCGGAGGGGTACACCCTGAAATCTTTCTCACGAGTTGGGAGAGGTGGAGGGGGCATTGCTGTTGTGCTGAAGGAATCGCTTATGAAAGTCTCCACAGTGAAGAAGCTTGATTCCCTGACAACGTTTGAAGGCGTGTCTCTGCAAATGTGTCACCGCAATGCAAACCTTCACGTGTTGTGTGTCTATCGACCACCCCCAAGCCGTCGGAATAAAGCCACACCGTCAGAGTTCATTGAGGAGTTATCTGATCTCATCTGCGATCACTCGGTCTCTCATAGTGACATCTTAGTCTTGGGTGATTTTAATTTTCACTACGATAACCCCACATGCCCCAGTGTAAATCATCTGAAAACTGTCTTCCAAGACAACGGACTGCACCAGGTGATACAGGAGCCCACTCATCGCCATGGCCACATACTGGACTGGCTGATAGTTGGTCAGGATCGTCCTCTCCTGAAATCTGGTGTGATGGACCTTGCTCTTGGTGACCATTTCGCTCTTTTCTGTCATCTACCATTCGAGCATCCAGAAAAAACAAAACGAGTCGTTTCTTCAAGAAACCTGAAGAAAATCGAAATCGAAAAGTTTCGAAGTGATATCACAGCCTTTTGTTCAGATATGACTGTTTCTGGACCAGTTGACGTTGCTGCCTACAACACCGGGATGAAGCAGATCCTGGATCAACATTCCCCGCTCATCACCCGCCGTGTCCCTGATCGCCCCTCCGCCCCATGGAAGACTGATGAACTTCAGAAGGAGAAGTGCAGACTTCGTAAAGTGGAACGTCAGTGGCGCTCCACCAAACTAACGGTGGATCGCATGATCTTTGTGCATGATAGAGACGCGCTCAAGGACAAACAGAACGCAGCCAAACATGAGTTCTATAGTGCTGAAATCAAAAACAGTTCTTCCAGCAAGCAACTTTTTGCTGTGTCTGATAAACTCATGGGGAAATCAAAAAGTCTTGTGCTTCCTACGGACATAGCCCCTCCAGAAATTCCTGACGCTTTCTGTACATTTTTCGCTGACAAGATCAAGAAACTTAGGCAGGGTCTTGATCACTTCCCTATTGACAATTCCCACACTCCTTTTCAGGGGTCATGCTTGACTCAGTTCAGACCTGTGTCTGAAGACGAAATAAGAAAACTCTTAAAGCAGTCCCAAAATAAGACTTCCTCCCTTGACCCCATGCCAACGGAACTAGTTAAACAATGTCAGGATGATTTGGTCCCCCTCATCACCTCCATCATTAACCGCAGTCTTCTGTCTGGAACAGTTGATAGTTATCTGAAACAAGCCATTGTCACTCCTCTCTTGAAGAAACCAACCCTTGATTCCAATCTCCTACAAAACTACAGACCAGTTTCCAACCTTCCTTTTCTTTCCAAACTGCTTGAGAAAGTTGTCCTATCACAACTTCTGCAACATCTTCAGGAAAATGATCTTCTTGAGTCAAAACAATCTGCTTATCGCGCTTGTCATAGCACTGAAACTGCTCTGTTGGCTGTCACAGATTCCCTCCTTTCAAGCATGGATCAGAACCTTGTGTCTGTTGTTGCCTTCCTGGATCTGTCGTCTGCTTTCGACACAATCGATCATGCCATTCTCCTTGAACGCTTGTCCGCCTCCTTTGGTATCAGTTCTACTGCTTTAAACTGGTTCAGCTCATACCTGTCTGGACGTTCTCAGTCGGTTGTGGTCAATGGTCTGTCCTCCAAGCCCTCTCAGCTATGTTGTGGTGTCCCTCAGGGGTCGGTGTTAGGCCCCATTCTCTTCACTCTGTACACCCAACCTCTTTCAGATGTCATTGAAAGTAATCATTTTGATTATCATAAGTTCGCTGATGACACTGAGATCAATAAGCCCGCCCCTGTTTCTGATTTTCCTGTGGTGTCCCATCAAACGGAGCAATGCGTGTCTGATGTCAAATCATGGATGGATAAGAATAGACTCAAGTTGAATGAGGACAAGACTGAGTTGTTAGCTGTTGGAAACCGAAACCGCCTCTCGGTGATAAAGCGTGATCCTTTGACCTTGTCAGATGATTCAGTACCTTTTCAAAAGTCAGTAAAGTATCTAGGTGTCTGTCTGGATGAATCTCTCTCATTCGATCAACACATTTCATCTGTCTGTCGTTCAACATTCTATCATCTTCGGCGACTTTGTTCCATTCGTTCATACTTATCACTTGAAGCTGCTACACAACTTGCTGTTTCTCTCATACTATCCAGGCTTGATTACTGCAATGCAGTCCTTGCAGGTCTCCCTCTCTCTACTGTCAAGCGTCTTCAGAGAGTCCAGAATGCTGCTGCCAGGGTTGTGCTCAGAAAGCGTAAGACTGATTCAGTGACACCCCTGCTGAGACAGCTGCACTGGCTCCCTGTTGACGCTAGAGTAGAGTACAAAGTGGCCACTCTTGCCTATCGCTACTTCGAAGGCTCTCTTCCAGACTACCTTTCCTCTCTTCTCTCTGCCTACACACCAGAACGCAACCTCAGATCAAGTAGCCTCAAACTTCTTTGTACACCTGTCACCAAATACAAAACAGTTGGAAACAGAGCTTTCCGTTTCCAAGCACCACACATCTGGAACAACCTCCCTTCCTCTCTCCGCAGCTCTCCATCTTTGTCTTCTTTCAAAACTGGCCTGAAAACTGTTCTCTTCAAAAAATACCTCTGTTGATCTCCTGTGTCTTCTCCCCTTCAGTTCACCCTCTGTGAGTTTTTGCTGAGTTGGACTATGTGTGGGTGCAGTGCGATAATGGGCTAATTGGGTTTTTTCATGGATTTTTGTATGGTTGTGTTTCCACTTTTGTATAATTATGTTGTTTTTCTTCATGATTATTGTATGTATGTTTTTTGTAAAGCGCTGTGAGTCCTGCTGCGCCAGGAGAACGGCGCTATATAAGAGTTATTATCATTATTATTATTATCATTATCATTATTATCATCACCACCAGCAGTACCCCCCACCACCACCACCACCACCACCACCACATTATTATTAGTAGCAGTAGTAATTCACCCTCCTTCCTTTCCTTTTCCCTTTCTTCATCCCGTTCCCACCAGTCTGCACTGTACCGGTGCTTTCTTGTTTCTCCTTCTCATTCACCTTGAAGGGGGGCGTGGTGTCGCAGGGTCTGGCGCTGAAGTCGAAGGACAGCAGGAGGTCCACGTGCCTCTGGGGCCGGAGGAGGACGGGGTAGGGGGAGTTGAAGGTCAGCCCCCCGTCCACCACGTACATGCGCTTGAGGTGAGTGGGGTGCATGTCAAAGATCTCCTTGAAGTGGCCTGCACACAGTTTGAGGTCAGCGGGGTGCATGTCAAAGATCTCCTTGAAGTGGCCTGCACACAGTATGAGGTCAGCGGGGTGCATGTCAAAGATCTCCTTGAAGTGGCCTGCACACAGTATGAGGTGAGTTAGTGGGGTGCATGTCAAAGATCTCCTTGAAGTGGCCTGCACACAGTATGAGGTGAGTTAGTGGGGTGCATGTCAAAGATCTCCTTGAAGTGGCCTGCACACAGTTTGAGGTGAGTTAGTGGGGTGCATGTCAAAGATCTCCTTGAAGTGGCCTGCACACAGTATGAGGTGAGTTAGTGGGGTGCATGTCAAAGATCTCCTTGAAGTGGCCTGCACACAGTTTGAAGTGAGGTAGTGGGGTGCATGTCAAAGATCTCCTTGAAGTGGCCTGAACACAGTTTGAAGTGAGTGGGGTGCATGTCAAAGATCTCCTTGAAGTGGCCTGCAGGCAGCAACAGTCAAACAAATCTACTGGTGAATAATGTAATGATAGAACTAGAGCGTGACAACGCTAGATCAACCAACCACGCGGCAGCATTTTGGGCTCTAGCAATTTTGCATGCGGATAGGTAGTTAGGTTGTCTAGGCCGAGTTCGAAAATGAAGGTCAAAGGTCAAAGTTGCTAGAGGTTCCGCCGTTCCAACGTTATCGTATTAACGGCCTTCAAATGGAAAATGTTCTGCCTAGGCAGTGACCTTGACCTTTGACCAATGACCTTCACTGATGCCTAGATAGTCTAACTACATATTCGCGTACAAAATGTGAGCCTCGTAGGTCCCTCCGTTCAAACGGTATTGTGTTAACAAACATGTTTTGTAACAAACAGCCAGCAACAAACAGACAGCCATCGCTAAAAACATTACCAGCTTTGCTAGGCGGCTGGTAATTATGCACGAACTGACTTTTTGTTTTAGCAATGAAAGTATAACATATTACCCATATTTCATCCAACGCAGTTTTTTATTATCAATAACAAATCTTGTACAACATATTGGACAACACCGAACAGAAAACAACAACAGCAACAACATTTTTATCAATAACACGTCTTGTAATAAACAGAGCAACAACGACACAACAACAAGCTGGATACCAATGAACAAAAAACCAACGTTGACAACAACAGTAGGATTCACCCTAAGGGGAACACGTCCAAGAGAGCATTGGTACTGCACAAGAGCACACGCCTCTACTGGAGCCCCTCTACTACCAACACTTGTTTGACAACAATACATGTACTTATGCTTGAGAGCTGTGTACACACACACACACACACACACACACACACACACACACACACACACACACACACACACACACACACACACACACACACTCTTTCTTGTTGTTGGTTTAGCATAGCTGCAGTTTAGCTACTCCCCCCACCAAATGTTCTCATTGAACATTTCCCCTAAGAAGCCTTGCTCGGGAAAGGGATAGGGTTAGGATGAGGCTGGGGTTAGCTTAATCAAACTGAGATTGAAAGCCACACACATAAGAAAATGTCTAAACTGAGTCTTTGCCGTTTTTACCAAAACAAAGAAGTATTTTGTTCGCCACCAGCATGATCATTCTCACCATTAGCAGACTTTGAAGATTTTGACGACGATGACGACGCCGTCTGTGAACTGGAGGACGAACTGCCATCCACGGGTGAGTCTGTGGTATCGTCCTCCATTTCGGTAAAGGGAGAGAACGGGTACATGTTGTTGAGCGACAGTCCCCGCATGAAGTTGTGCACCATGGCTGCCCTCCCCTCAATGCTCTGCATGATGGTGCTGTCCAGAAACCGCTCCAACATCCCGTCGAAAAAACCCTGGGAGGAAAAAGTTAAACATTACATAGTACACTGGAAAACATTAACACGATGTAGGCCTAAACCCTGAGAGAAAACAGTTCAACATTAAATAGCACACTGGAAGACATTAACACGATGTAGGCCTAAACCCTGAGAGAAAACAGTTAATTAAATTAAACATTAAACAGTACACAGGAAAACATTAACACGATGTAGGCCTAAACCCTGAGAGAAAACAGTTAAACATTAAATAGTACACTGGAAAACATTAAATAGTACACTGGAAAACATTAAATAGTACACTAGAAAACATTAAATAGTACACTAGAAAACATTAACACGATGTAGGCCTAAACCTCCGCCGAGGGAAACTCGGTTTCGATGCGTTTAGAGCCCATTCAACCACATGTCTCTTAATTACCTCAGAATCTGTTTTTGTGACATGCAAAAAGGAAAACGAAATTTGGAGACCACTTGGGGTATCACTCATTTTATTCCCTTGAAACTTAAGCCACAGCCCAGCTTTGACTGAATTGAATGCAGCTGTTGCGTTTTTTAAAAGGAAAAAATACTACGACAAAAGAACATTCCTGCTTCATACTGATGGCCTCGATTAGGCCTACTCCAATCATATATGGATTATTGCAAGCCTGGCATCTTATCTGTCTTCAAATGTTCAAGAAAATCCGTCATAAATGTGACAATCTAATAGACAAGAAAACAGTATGACGGATTGATCACAATAATGACAACTATTTCGTGAATTGGAATATAGAATCCGAACTCTCTCTGAACTTCAATTTTAAAAAAACACCTCTTCAAATCTCCAGACATTTTGTTTTCAATTTCAAGGACTGTTACCAATACTCAGATCACTTGACAGACGGACATTTAAACCAACCCAGAGAAAGGCAGGTAGGTACGAGACAAAGCAAACCACCTCAACTGACCCTTTTGGGTTTAGTGGACATCCGTACAGATCTCCGCAAGGAGCGTGCCCGTGACGGCGTGTTGTTGGCCTGGGGTGGGCCTTTGGCTGCTGTCGTTGTCGTTGTCGTTCCGTTGGTGCTGGGGCCTCCTTCGTCGTCACTGTCCTCGCTGTCCTCGTCACTCTGGTCGTCCATCTCCTTCTGCAGTTCTCTCTCTGGGAATTGTCAAGGGGAAGACAAGTGGATTAGTTGTGTGAAGAAGAATAGGGAGGAAGAGGAGGAGGAGGAGAAAGGGAAGAAGAGGAAGAAGACCCAGAAAAATAACGAGGAGGAGAAAGGAAAAAAAGAAGAAGAGGAATAATAATTACAATGGAAACATTCATTGTCAGCCTGTGTTCACTAAACAATGGAAACAGTCTCCTCCATTGTCAGCCTGTGTTCACTAAGTAATGGAAAACAGTCTCCTCCATTGTCAGCCTGTGTTCACTAAACAATGGAAACAGTCTCCTCCATTGTCAGCCTGTGTTCACTAAACAATGGAAACAGTCTCCTCCATTGTCAGCCTGTGTTCACTAAACAATGGAAACAGTCTCCTCCATTGTCAGCCTGTGTTCACTAAACAATGGAAACAGTCTCCTCCATTGTCAGCCTGTGTTCACTAAACAATGGAAACAGTCTCCTTCATTGTCAGCCTGTGTTCACTAAACAATGGAAACAGTCTCCTTCATTGTCAGCCTGTGTTCACTAAGCAATGGAAAAGTCTCCTCCATTGTCAGCCTGTGTACACTCTGGAAACAGTCTCCTTCATTGTCAGCCTGTGTTCACTAAGCAATTCATTGTCAGCCTGTGTTCACTAAGTAATGGAAACAGTCTCCTTCATTGTCAGCCTGTGTTCACTAAACAATGGAAACACATTGTCAGCCTCACTAAACAATGGAAACAGTCTCCCATTGTCAGCCTGTGTTCACTAAACAATGGAAACAGTCTCCTCCATTGTCAGCCTGTGTTCACTAAACAATGGAAACAGTCTCCTTCATTGTCAGCCTGTGTTCACTAAGCAATGGAAACAGTCTCCTTCATTGTCAGCCTGTGTTCACTAAGCAATGGAAACAGTCTCCTTCATTGTCAGCCTGTGTTCACTAAGCAATGGAAACAGTCTCCTTCATTGTCAGCCTGTGTTCACTAAGCAATGGAAACAGTCTCCTTCATTGTCAGCCTGTGTTCACTAAACAATGGAAACAGTCTCCTTCATTGTCATCCTGTGTTCACTAAGCAATGGAAACAGTCTCCTCCATTGTCAGCCTGTGTTCACTAAGCAATGGAAACAGTCTCCACCATTGTCAGCCTGTGTTCACTAAACAATGGAAACAGTCTCCTCCATTGTCAGCCTGTGTTCACTAAACAATGGAAACAGTCTCCTTCATTGTCATCCTGTGTTCACTAAGCAATGGAAACAGTCTCCTTCATTGTCAGCCTGTGTTCACTAAACAATGGAAACAGTCTCCTCCATTGTCAGCCTGTGTTCACTAAACAATGGAAACAGTCTCCTCCATTGTCAGCCTGTGTTCACTAAACAATGGAAACAGTCTCCTCCATTGTCAGCCTGTGTTCACTAAACAATGGAAACAGTCTCCTCCATTGTCAGCCTGTGTTCACTAAACAATGGAAACAGTCTCCTCCATTGTCAGCCTGTGTTCACTAAACAATGGAAACAGTCTCCTGCATTGTCAGCCTGTGTTCACTAAACAATGGAAACAGTCTCCTCCATTGTCAGCCTGTGTTCACTAAACAATGGAAACAGTCTCCTCCATTGTCAGCCTGTGTTCACTAAACAATGGAAACAGTCTCCTCCATTGTCAGCCTGTGTTCACTAAACAATGGAAACAGTCTCCTTCATTGTCAGCCTGTGTTCACTAAGTAATGGAAACAGTCTCCTTCATTGTCAGCCTGTGTTCACTAAACAATGGAAACAGTCTCCTTCATTGTCAGCCTGTGTTCACTAAACAATGGAAACAGTCTCCTGCATTGTTAGCCTGTGTTCACTAAACAATGGAAACAGTCTCCTCCATTGTCAGCCTGTGTTCACTAAACAATGGAAACAGTCTCCTCCATTGTCAGCCTGTGTACCACTAAACAATGGAAACAGTCTCCTGCATTGTTAGCCTGTGTTCACTAAACAATGGAAACAGTCTCCTCCATTGTCAGCTTGTGTCCACTAAACAATGGAAACAGTCTCCTTCATTGTCAGCCTGTGTTCACTAAACAATGGAAACAGTCTCCTCCATTGTCAGCCTGTGTTCACTAAACAATGGAAACAGTCTCCTCCATTGTCAGCCTGTGTTCACTAAACAATGGAAACAGTCTCCTCCATTGTCAGCCTGTGTTCACTAAACCATGGAAACAGTCTCCTCCATTGTCAGCCTGTGTTCACTAAAGTAATGGAAACAGTCTCCTCCATTGTCAGCCTGTGTTCACTAAACAATGGAAACAGTCTCCTTCATTGTCATCCTGTGTTCACTAAGCAATGGAAACAGTCTCCTCCATTGTCAGCCTGTGTTCACTAAGCAATGGAAACAGTCTCCTCCATTGTCAGCCTGTGTTCTCTAAACAATGGAAACAGTCTCCTTCATTGTCAGCCTGTGTTCACTAAGTAATGGAAACAGTCTCCTTCATTGTCAGCCTGTGTTCACTAAGTAATGGAAACAGTCTCCTTCATTGTCAGCCTGTGTTCACTAAGTAATGGAAACAGTCTCCTTCATTGTCAGCCTGTGTTCACTAAGTAATGGAAACAGTCTCCTTCATTGTCAGCCTGTGTTCACTAAGTAATGGAAACAGTCTCCTTCATTGTCAGCCTGTGTTCACTAAACAATGGAAACAGTCTCCTTCATTGTCATCCTGTGTTCACTAAGCAATGGAAACAGTCTCCTGCATTGTCAGCCTGTGTTCACTAAACAAAGAAAACCGTCTCCTCCATTGTCAGCCTGTGTTCACTAAACAAAGAAAACAGTCTCCTCCATTGTCAGCCTGTGTACACTAAACAATGGAAACAGTCTCCTTCATTGTCAGCCTGTGTTCACTAAGCAATGGAAACAGTCTCCTCCATTGTCAGCCTGTGTTCACTAAACAATGAAAACAGTCTCCTCCATTGTCAGCCTGTGTTCACTAAACAATGGAAACAGTCTCCTGCATTGTCAGCCTGTGTTCACTAAGCAATGGAAACAGTCTCCTCCATTGTCAGCCTGTGTTCTCTAAACAATGGAAACAGTCTCCTCCCCCCCCCCCCCCCCCCCATTGTCAGCCTGTGTTCACTAAACAATGGAAACAGTCTCCTCCATTGTCAGCCTGTGTTCACTAAGCAATGGAAACAGTCTCCTCCATTGTCAGCCTGTGTTCACTAAACAATGGAAACAGTCTCCTTCATTGTCAGCCTGTGTTCACTAAACAATGGAAACAGTCTCCTTCATTGTCAGCCTGTGTTCACTAAACAATGGAAACATTCCCCTGCTTTATCCTGTCTTGTCGTGTTTGTCCTTTCCTGACTTGTATCATCCTGTCCTTTATTGTGCTGTCCTGACTTGTATCATCCTGTCCTTTATTGTGCTGTCCTGACTTGTATCATCCTGTCCTTTATTGTGCTGTCCTGACTTGTATCATCCTGTCCTTTATTGTGCTGTCCTGACTTGTATCATCCTGTCCTTTATTGTGCTGTCCTGACTTGTATCATCCTGTCCTTTGTTGTGCTGTCCTGACTTGTATCATCCTGTCCTTTATTGTGCTGTCCTGACTTGTATCATCCTGTCCTTTATTGTGCTGTCCTGACTTGTATCATCCTGTCCTTTATTGTGCTGTCCTGACTTGTATCATCCTGTCCTTTATTGTGCTGTCCTGTCTTGTATCATCCTGTCCTTTGTTGTGTCTGTTCCTGACTTGTATCATCCTGTCCTTTATTGTCCTTTCCTGACTTGTATCATCCTGTCCTTTGTTGTGCTGTCCTGACTTGTATCATCCTGTCCTTTATTGTCCTTTCCTGACTTGTATCATCCTGTCCTTTATTGTGCTGTCCTGACTTGTATCATCCTGTCCTTTATTGTGCCTTTCCTGACTCTGTATCATCCTGTCCTTTATTGTGGGCTCCTTCTTGTATCATCCTGTCCTTTATTGTCCTTTCCTGACTTGTATCATCCTGTCCTTTTTTGTGCTGTCCTGACTTGTATCATCCTGTCATTGTCCTTTCCTGACTTGTATCATCCTGTCCTTTGTTGTGCTGTCCTGACTTGTATCATCCTGTCCTTTGTTGTGCTGTCCTGACTTGAATCATCCTGTCCTTTGTTGTGCTGTCCTGACTTGTATCATCCTGTCCTTTGTTGTCCTGTCCTGACTTGTATCATCCTGTCCTTTGTTGTGCTGTCCTGACTTGTATCATCCTGTCCTTTGTTGTGCTGTCCTGACTTGTATCATCCTGTCCTTTGTTGTGCTGTCCTGACTTGTATCATCCTGTCCTTTGTTGTGCTGTCCTGACTTGTATCATCCTGTCCTTTGTTGTGCTGTCCTGACTTGTATCATCCTGTCATTGTCCTTTCCTGACTTGTATCATCCTGTCCTTTGTTGTGCTGTCCTGACTTGTATCATCCTGTCCTTTGTTGTCCTGTCCTGACTTGTATCATCCTGTCCTTTGTTGTGCTGTCCTGACTTGTATCATCCTGTCCTTTATTGTGCTGTCCTGACTTGTATCATCCTGTCCTTTATTGTGCTGTCCTGACTTGTATCATCCTGTCCTTTGTTGTGCTGTCCTGACTTGTATCATCCTGCCCTTTGTTGTGCTGTCCTGTCTTGTATCATCCTGTCCTTTATTGTGCTGTCCTGACTTGTATCATCCTGTCCTTTGTTGTGCTGTCCTGACTTGTATCATCCTGTCCTTTGTTGTGCTGTCCTGACTTGTATCATCCTGTCATTGTCCTTTCCTGACTTGTATCATCCTGTCCTTTATTGTCCTTTCCTGACTTGTATCATCCTGTCCTTTGTTGTGCTGTCCTGACTTGTATCATCCTGTCATTGTCCTTTCCTGTCTTGTATCATCCTGTCCTTTATTGTGCTGTCCTGACTTGTATCATCCTGTCCTTTGTTGTGCTGTCCTGACTTGTATCATCCTGTCCTTTTTTGTGCTGTCCTGACTTGTATCATCCTGTCCTTTGTTGTGCTGTCCTGACTTGTATCATCCTGTCCTTTGTTGTGCTGTCCTGACTTGTATCATCCTGTCCTTTTTTGTGCTGTCCTGACTTGTATCATCCTGTCCTTTGTTGTGCTGTCCTGACTTGTATCATCCTGTCCTTTATTGTGCTGTCCTGACTTGTATCATCCTGTCCTTTATTGTCCTTTCCTGACTTGTATCATCCTGTCCTTTATTGTGCTGTCCTGACTTGTATCATCCTGTCCTTTGTTGTGCTGTCCTGACTTGTATCATCCTGTCCTTTGTTGTCCTGTCCTGACTTGTATCATCCTGTCCTTTATTGTGCTGTCCTGACTTGTATCATCCTGTCCTTTATTGTGCTGTCCTGACTTGTATCATCCTGTTCTTTATTGTGCTGTCCTGTCTTGTATCATCCTGTCCTTTATTGTCCTTTCCTGACTTGTATCATCCTGTCCTTTGTTGTGCTGTCCTGACTTGTATCATCCTGTCATTGTCCTTTCCTGACTTGTATCATCCTGTCCTTTTTTGTGCTGTCCTGACTTGTATCATCCTGTCATTGTCCTTTCCTGACTTGTATCATCCTGTCCTTTATTGTGCTGTCCTGACTTGTATCATCCTGTCCTTTATTGTGCTGTCCTGACTTGTATCATCCTGTCCTTTATTGTCCTTTCCTGACTTGTATCATCCTGTCCTTTATTGTGCTGTCCTGACTTGTATCATCCTGTCCTTTATTGTGCTGTCCTGTCTTGTATCATCCTGTCCTTTATTGTCCTGTCCTGTCTTGTATCATCCTGTCCTTTATTGTGCTGTCCTGACTTGTATCATCCTGTCCTTTATTGTGCTGTCCTGACTTGTATCATCCTGTCCTTTATTGTGCTGTCCTGTCTTGTATCATCCTGTCCTTTATTGTGCTGTCCTGACTTGTATCATCCTGTCCTTTATTGTGCTGTCCTGACTTGTATCATCCTGTCCTTTATTGTGCTGTCCTGACTTGTATCATCCTGTCCTTTATTGTCCTGTCCTGACTTGTATCATCCTGTCCTTTATTGTGCTGTCCTGACTTGTATCATCCTGTCCTTTATTGTGCTGTCCTGACTTGTATCATCCTGTCCTTTATTGTGCTGTCCTGACTTGTATCATCCTGTCCTTTGTTGTGCTGTCCTGACTTGTATCATCCTGTCATTGTCCTTTCCTGACTTGTATCATCCTGTCCTTTATTGTCCTTTCCTGACTTGTATCATCCTGTCCTTTATTGTGCTGTCCTGACTTGTATCATCCTGTCCTTTATTGTGCTGTCCTGACTTGTATCATCCTGTCCTTTATTGTGCTGTCCTGACTTGTATCATCCTGTCCTTTATTGTGCTGTCCTCGACTTGTATCATCCTGTCCTTTGTTGTGCTGTCCTGACTTGTATCATCCTGTCCTTTGTTGTGCTGTCCTGACTTGTATCATCCTGTCCTTTGTTGTGCTGTCCTGACTTGTATCATCCTGTCCTTTGTTGTGCTGTCCTGACTTGCATCATCCTGTCCTTTATTGTGCTGTCCTGACTTGTATCATCCTGTCCTTTATTGTGCTGTCCTGACTTGTATCATCCTGTCCTTTATTGTGCTGTCCTGTCCTGTCTTACATTGCATTGTCTTGTTTGTTGTCCAGTCTGGTCCTGTCCTGCTTTGTCTTGCCTTGTGTTGGTTTTCTTGTCCTGTCTTGCTTTGTCTTGTATTAACATATCTGGTTTTGCTTTGTCCTGTCTTGTCATCTTGTCCTGTCATGTCTTGCCATCTTGTTTTGTCATGTCTTGTCATCTTGTTTTGTCCTGACTTCTCATATTGTCCTGTCATGTCTTGTCATCTTGTTTTGTCCTGACTTCTCATATTCTCCTGTCATGTCTTGTCATCTTGTTTTGTCCTGACTTCTCATATGCTCCTGTCATGTCTTGTCATCTTGTTTTGTCCTGACTTCTCATATGGTCCTGTCATGTCTTGTCATCTTGTTTTGTCCTGACTTCTCATATTGTCCTGTCATGTCTTGCCATCTTGTTTTGTCATGTCTTGTCATCTTGTTTTGTCCTGACTTCTCATATGCTCCTGTCATGTCTTGTCATCTTGTTTTGTCCTGACTTCTCATATGGTCCTGTCATGTCTTGTCATCTTGTTTTGTCCTGACTTCTCATATTGTCCTGTCATGTCTTGTCATCTTGTTTTGTCCTGTCTTGTCATTTTGTCCTGTCATGTCTTGTCATCTTGTTTTGTCCTGACTTCTCATATTCTCCTGTCATGTCTTGTCATCTTGTTTTGTCCTGACTTCTCATATTGTCCTGTCATGTCTTGTCATCTTGTTTTGTCCTGTCTTGTCATTTTGTCTTGCTTTGTCATGTCTTGTCCTGTCTTGTTTTGTCCTGTCCTATATTGGTGCCGGTTTGGGTGCCTTTCCCTGTAGTCTGTTCTGTCATGTCTTGTCCTGTCTTGCTTTGTCCTGTCCTATATTGGTGCCGTTGGTGCCTTTCCCTGTCGTCTGTTCTATCCTGTCCTGTCCTGTCTTGCTTTGTCCTGTCCTGTTCTGTCCTGTCTTGCCCTGCCTGGTCCACTCACCCAGCTCCTCCCTCTCCCTCCGCATCAGTTCCACGGTGTCCACCTTCTTGTCGTCCTGAAGAAGCCGCTTGAACTGGATGCAGAAGGCACTGCCCCAGATACCTGAAGTCACATGTTCGATCATCATCATCATCATCTTCAACTTCTTCTTTATAGCATAACATAATAAATGCTGTCTACCGTTTAATCAAATTCTTCTTCTCCTTCTTCCTCCTCTTCTATATAGCAGAATAAAATGCCATCAAGAATTTACAATGTGTTCATACAAAAAATGCCTCCCTCCCCCTCTAAAAAACAAATCGCACGATCTACGCACGCATGCACACCGGCCGAACACACATAGATACACACACACACACACACACACACACATATGATATATATATCTATATATATATGATATATAGAGAGAGAGAGAGATGACGAGAGAGAGAGAGAGAGAGAGACCGACCCCGATCGAGAGAGAGAGAGAGAGAGAGTAGGAGACAGGCATGGTCAAAGGACAGTAGTCCGAAATATTCGCCTAATAAATTTCACCACAGCCTTCCCACTTGTTGTTTTTTTCTATTGTATTGAATGCTAGATATATATCTAGATTATATATATATATATGATATATCTATACAGCACGCACGCGCGCAACGCACGCGCGCGAATGTTTTTAAAATTTACTTGTCTTGCCCACTTTTAAAACTCGATTCCAGTATGTTTCTTTGGCAACTCACAGGTCCACGAGACCACCCAGTAACCATCATCAAAACAAAACAAACTAAATAGGCACTGTCTAAAACCGTTAACAATCATACAGAGCTCACTTCACAAAAGGCTATATGATATTGTACACGGTACATAACTGAAATAATTATGAATAGTTTGTCTCAGAAAAGCTAAGCAACTCTTCCCTCCCCTTCCGTTTATTTGAAGTTAACACAGTGAGCTTGAAACGTGGCCCCGGGCAGCCCTGTGGCTGACCTTGCAGGAAGTGGAGGGGGGGCTCAGGGAACCTCTTGACGATCTGGCCCATGAAGAACTTGCAGCCGAACAGGTCGGGACGCATGAAGGTGCCATACTTGGGCATCCCGATGTCGTAGGGGGAAAACTCCATCCACTCTGGACAAAGTGTGAGTGTGCAACAGTTGGACACAGCTTGGTTAAAGCGTTGGTCCCCAGCTGGGCGTGTAAGTCCCCAAACAGGCAGGCACGAACAAACACCCACAGAGACACAGGCAGACAGACAGACACAGGCAGGATAGACAGACACTCCAGACAGAAAACAGATAAACATACAAAACTATCTCTTCTCCTCCTGCATCACTAATCATGATCCTCTTCTATTCCCTCCTTCTGTCCATCCCAACATCATCGTCATGCAGTTATTCACATGTGGAAAAGATAATGGCTGATAAGTAGTTCTTTGTCTTCTCCACGTCATACTCGATCATTGTTATTCCATGAACATTATCGATCGATATGTCGTTGTCCTCCGTCGCACTGCCGTTGTTATTAATCGTGTTATCATCATCCTCGTTTTGTCATGTGACGTCTATTAACCAACATCATCATCATCCGTCATCATCAATCATCGTCATCCATCATCTATTATCATCATCACCATCATCCATCATCATCATCACCATCATCGCCATCATGACTCACCGTGGAATATCATGGCCGACACGTGTTTTCGTCATCGTCACGTAGCAGAACAGGTGTACAAGTAGCATCATCATCATCATCACATCATCATCATCACCATCATCATCACCATCATCAACACCATCATCATCACATGACTCACCGTGGAATATCATGCCGACACGTTGTTTCTTTCTTCACGTGCAGATCAGGTGTAGCAGAGGTAAATCATATCATCATCATCATCATCAGATGATGTTTT
>JAGGCT020004205.1:46438-67842 GCA_017654935.2 Phymorhynchus buccinoides
CGAAGACTGTGAATAATGTAGTTCACGAGTTCACACAAATGCTACATGACGCTGGTAAACAAAGTATTACATACAAAATAAAAAGGACATGGAAGAAAAGGAAAAGAAAGAATAAGAAATGGTTTGACAAGGAATGTGAATCACAACGTCGAGAAACAAAATCTCTACTAAATGCATTAAACAGAAACCCATTCAACAAAACACTTAACCACAAATATTTCCTTGCTAGGAAAACATATAACAAAATGATTAAGAAAAAGAAGAGAATATACAAAGCCAGGCTATTAACTTTATTGAACAAAAACTTGAATGAAAATCCAAACGCTGTTTGGAAAACCTTGAAAGAATTACAATCCATGGAGACTCAAGAGCAGACACAACCACTACCTATTAAAAAATGGATGACCCATCTTGAAAAACTAATAGGAAAAGAAGTTGATATAGAGAACAAAGAAGATGTAGTAACAGATGCAAATACAGAAAATGAAGGCAAAAAAGCGGCTCTGAACGACGCTAATGTGGATTATGAGATATCTAATATAGAAATTATAAAAGCTATCAAGAAATTAAAAAAGAACAAGTCATCCGGAATAGATGGAATAAGGAATGAATTTCTGAAAGCTGGGATTTCAGAATTATTACCAACAATAAAAAACATATTTAATTTAATTTTAAAAACCGGCCAATATCCAGATTTGTGGAAAAAAGGCCTTTCAGTTCCTATACATAAAGGGGGAGACAAAACAAACCCCAACAATTACAGAGGAATCACACTTAATTGTTCCTTAGGCAATGTTTTATGTCAAATACTAAACGCTCGAATAAACATGTACTTAGAATCAAACAATTTGTTATCTAAGGAACAAGCAGGTTTTAGAAAAGGCCATAGAACTACGGATAATATCTTTATTTTAAAAAGTATTGTAGACCACACAATGAAATCGCGTAATGGCAGATTGTATGCATGTTTTGTTGACTTTCAGAAAGCGTTTGATAACATTTCACACGAAGGACTATTAATAAAATTACAAAGATTTGGTATCAACGGTAAATGGTTTCATTTGGTTAAAAACATGCACACAAATACACAAATCTACTCAGCTGGAAAAAATGGAATTTGTCATTCAATCTATATGCGAAGAGGAATTCTGCAAGGGAACTCACTAAGTCCAACATTATTCAATATGTTTATAGACGATTTAACAAACTGGCTTCCAAAAGATGATTCACCAACACTGGATCCTTCGAGCAATACATGTATATCTACTTTATTATATGCAGATGATCTTATACTCCTTGCAACATCTAAACAAGGTTTACAATTAAAATTAGATCAATTATACTTATATTGTAAGGAATGGGGGTTGCAAATTAACATTGAAAAAACTAAAGTAATAATATTTTCTAAAACAGAACCTAAAACTCGATTATTCTTTAAATGTGGTACAAAATTCATTGAAACAGCAGAACAATACAAATATCTCGGAATAATTTTTCATAGGTCAGGAAAACTTGATATGGCAGCAGAACATCTAAGCAAGCAAGGGAACAAAGCAACATATACCCTAAAAAGAACGTTTCAAAATGAAAATATTAATGATCAAATTGTTTTACAATTATTTGATAGTCTTGTGTCACCAATATTGATGTATGGTGCAGATATATGGCTACCTTTTTGCTTGAAGTTAAATGACAACTTTACTCTAGAAAACATGTTTAATCAATGCCTTTCAAACAAATTACCACATGAGCATACTCAACATAAGTTCTTCAAGCAAATTTTAGGAGTTCACAAAAAAGCTACAAACTTAGCTGTTATTGGAGAACTCGGAAGTTTGCCAATTAGCTTAACAATAATCAATCAGATTATAAAGTTCTGGTACCATATTTTAGAATCTAAAGACGACTCTCCTATCAAAATCATATACACGAACATGTTAAAGAATGAAGTTCATCAAACACCTTGGTTTAATTTTGTCAAACAAATTCTTAACCTAATTGGATTGGAGCATGTTTGGAACAACCAGCATACTTTTAATATTAATAAGTTATGTCATGTTGTCCAAAATAAATTAAAAGCTGAATACATATTATTTTGGAAGAAAAGAAAATCAGAAACAGAATCAAAGCTTAAATTTTACAACAGTATTACTACAGAATATCGAATGGAACCATATTTAGCAAACTCTTTCATAAGATTTAACCAAAAACAATCATTATGTAAATTAAGAATTTCTTGTCACGACCTTAAAATAGAAAAAGGTAGATATACTAAAACTCCAAGGGAAAGAAGATTATGTTTGGAATGTAATGAAATCGAAGATGAAATTCATTTCTTAGATAATTGCATCAAATATGACGATATAAGAAAGCACTTTTTAAAACATGTTGAAGACAAATACAAAATACAAAACGCGCTACCAACCAATTTAATATCAAATGACAATGTTATCAGCGAGGTTGCGAAATATGTATATGAGTGTCAGCAGTTACTAAAGTAGAACGGGAAAAAGTACAAACAAGAACAGAATGTTTGATGAAAAAGTTCATATTACAAATGCTTTGTTTCTTACATTTAGTGTTTCGTTGTTTGTTTTGTTTTATTATTTATTTTATTTTAGTGTCATATAAAACCTGTTACGGTTTTCAAAGACAATAAATATCTGAATCTGAATCTGAATCTGAATCCACTTGCACTTCTTGATGCAGCCCTTCTGACATTTGCAGGAGACAAACTCCCGGCAGACCTTGGATGCCTCGGGGAGCATTGTCCAGAGAGGTTCGTACATGCAGCTGGTCTTGATCCAACCCCAGTCGGTTGGTGATGGCAATGTTGGTGCAGAAACCAGGGCCTGATCCCAGACATGTCCACCCTGGTATACTGCTCGTCGGATGTGCTGCTTCAGGGCTGCACTTGTCGGTGGGATCAGCTGGACATTGCTCTTCTTTGCAAACATTTTGCGGCGTGCCTTGTTGATATCGGTTGCGGTGCTTGTTCTGTCGTAAAGCAGGATGACAAACCTTTCAATTGTGTGCATGGCATCTTCATCAATATGATCCGGTGCAGTGGACAGCTCAGTGAGTGTCTGGGTCAGCTGAGGTAGAGCTGTCCACACTGCCCATGCTGTCCTCTTGCCATGTCCGGCGAAGCAGGAGACCGTGTCGCAGCCCGTCAAAGCATGAAACATCGGTAGTGCCTGTGCTTTCTCAGGGCTCAGAGACTGTCCCATCTCATGGGCTGCCAAGAACCGAAAAGCCTTGCCCATGCCAAAGGACACTCACACTTCGGCTTCCTCCTCCAGGGTGCATGCCAGAGCCACTGCCAGGACAACAACATCAGTGTCAACTGTGCGGATGAGGATCTTCTTGTGGCCATTGTGAGCAGCGTGGGCGGCATGCAACATTATGCGGCTGTCGGCTTCTTCGTGGTTGCAAGGAGCCAGGGTTGCAGTATCTAGTAGCGGTGGCTTGCTCGAGACAGCATCTCCTTCAGTGATAACCAACTCCTTGTCTGCAAGCTGGAATGAGTCGTGGAGGACGCCAGAGAGGAAACTGAACAGCTCTGTCTTGTTCTCGTCGACTCTGAGGAAGCTGGCCCAGTTCCCGGGGATCGTTGCACCACCCACCACCCGCCTTCTCACTCCTTTTCCACGCTTGGCTCTTGCTGTACCCTTCAACGAGTCTGTATTGTAGCGGTCCCACACCAGGTCCAGTCGCGTGGCTTGATGGAGTTTCGAGAATATGTATGGCACAAAGACCTGCTGTGCATACTCGTTGAAGGTTTTTGCTGTTGCTGGCTTCAGCATCTGGATGATGACTGCTCCATCTAGCACAATGCAGCTGGTTGGAGGAACCTCAGACCTGGGCTGACTGAGGTCTTCTAGACAAGCGAGAAGATCACTCTTAACACCCAGCCGGATGCAACCGCCATCTGATAGTGCAGGGGGGCAGGTTTGGTTTTCATGTTGAAAGAATTCCTCTAGATTCCCATCCCGGTTCTGGCACCCAATATACAGACGAGAGAACAGGTCCACGTCATCTTGAGGAATTTCATCTGCTGCTTGCCCTTTCCCGGAGGTTTTGAAGCAGGCTGACCGAAGATTTTCAGTTTGTTTCTGTGGATGGCATCTTCTATGGGTTTCGTTCTCTCCACCAGGCATTCTCTGACGAAGTTGTCAAACTGCAGCTGACCCACTTCGTGTGCATGACGGAGGGCGTCTACAGCTCCAGGTGGCGCGATCTCCTTAGTGTCGAGTACCAGCAGATCTTGACTCTCCTCTTCAAATGGATTCCCGAAGTCCTCCATCACGTTGACCATTGACTGTACATCTTTGAGGAAAGCAGTCTGCACACTTGCTGACTGGTCATGGTGCCTTGTGTCTTGTGGTCTGTTCCCCGGGTAACTTTCATCCTGGAAGTCTTCGATGAGCCTGGCAACCTCTGGTCCTGCCACCATCCACCGTCGTAGAGCGCTGGGGTTGTCAGTCAGGCCTACTGCACCTCCGTCTCCTTTGATGGCAGCATTGTTCTGCTCGTGGGCCTGATCGACGGGGATGGCGGAGAACGGCCTGTTTGTCTTCTGGACAGTAACATTCCCAGCTCAGAATTCCTGGGCTATTTCAGGGTGTGTCGTCGGCAGTTCCACCATGTCTCGCAGATGCACAGGGTTGGATCAAGACCAGCGGCATGTACGAAACTCTCTGGACAACGCTCCCCGAGGCATCCAAGGTCTGCTGGGAGCTTGTCTCCTGCAAATGTTAGAAGGGCTGCATCAAGAAGTGCAAGTGCAAGAAGGCCGGGCTGGAATGCACACCACTGTGTGCTTGCGACAGGGAGTGCTCTGAGAACTGAACTCACAAACTTAAGATGAAGATTCTGAACTGTTCCAGACAGTACGCAGGGACTGTAAAACAGTGAACTTATCTGCACATTTGCATTTAGCAGATTATGTGTTAATTAACATGATAATTAAATGTAGCAGTGTCCCTTGACCACATAAGTATATAATTTGAAATGCCCAGGATTGATCTGGTACACCGCAGGACTACTACCAACACATAAAGGAAAGAGGAAAAATAGCCTCACTATTAGATAATAAAACATAACAAACTAAATTTTAATGGTAACTCTTAAAACCATTTTTAATGTTTATAAATTTAAAACTACTTATAATGCACCAGATAAAATCATTTTAATGTTTGTTTTAACAACTAAAGCAATAGACTTTGGTCAAAATATATTTTAGATACGTTTATAAATTTTTAACAAGTTCACTAAGTTAATCATATCCTACATCAATTGGGATCTTAAACTTAACTATAATAAACTATTTTTTACTTGTCATTAAAAATAAAAACCTAATTAAACCAGATAAAGTCACAAACATATGTACAGAACTCTGATGTATATATTTTTGTACAGACAAACATTTTTAATAGTTCTTTTAAACTGGGTCACTCCGTGATCACTTGATCATGTAATAAAGGGGGTTCTTCTTTTAACAATAAAAAAAACATGTTTTTAAACGCTAGGTCCTGTGACCCTCTGGTCACTTAAACTTGTATAGCGGACCTTAACCTTTCACTTAAATGTAAATATTGTATAAAATGTTATGAAGGCCTTTGCCTCCTTTTTAAACTTTTTATAAATAAAGCTCCTTGAGCACAATATAAAAATTTTTTTAACTGTAGCCCTGGGGTTTTTTAATCATAGACTTCCTCTCCCTGCCAGACATGTTAAAAGCAAACTGCTAAATATCTTTTAAAAATAATATTTTTTATCACTATAAAACTCAGATTTTATAAAAAGAAACCAAATTGCTTCTCTTAAATTTCTTTTCAAAAACTAAAACCAAAAAACAAACTCTAAAAAACAATATCTACTTTGAATTCTTCTTCACCAAATCTATGCAATTTAAAAAACAAAATAAAAACTATCTGTATTCTTGATTAAAATCTTCCTTTTTTCCAGGATCTTTATAATTTCAAGTGCCCCAAATGGCCCTTTGGCCCAGCAGGCGTTAAATCTCTACTTTTCTCTCTGTCTATTTCTGCACAACTTTATTAAAATAAAATAAAACATTTTCCCATAACTTTATATAAAGAAATGTCCCACATGGCTTCGGCCGGGAGGACGTAAAGCAAATTTAAGAGACATTTCTGCTACCTCAACTAAATCTAAAGTAATGTCTCATATGACTTAGGTCGAGAAGACGTAAAACTTTATTCTCACCCATTTCTGCTTGACCTAGTTGTCTACACCCAAACACTATTCCAAAAGGCGGGCGTTAGACTGGAGGAGGTCTCCCAAGTGATTAAATATGAATATCCGCAGTGGGAACGAGAGGATCCTATTTACGATACTTCCCTACATCAAACATACTCTAAACAGAACGATCCAAATTTAATTACTATAGCTGCGAAGGAAAAAGTCTATAGTCTTCAAAACTACCTTCAAATTTTCACAGACGGTTATAAAATTAATGATCACACAGGATGTGCCTTCACGATTCCATCCTTAAAAATTTCAAAACTTTTCAAACTAAATAATAAAATGTCCATATTCAGTGCTGAGCTATGGGCCATCCTAGAATCCTGTAATTTTATAAATAGTCTTACAAACCCTCCAATCAGTGTTGTCCTCTTTACAGATTCCCTATCGTCCATTAAGGCTCTAGAGGGCAATACCAACATAAGACTTGAAATAATAAATGAAATACGTTTTTTGTTACATCAACTAAAACTTAAGGGAGTAAACATAATGATTTCATGGATCCCATCCCACTGCGGCATTAGTGGTAATGACCAGGCCGATCGAGATGCCAAAGCTGCTGCGATCGGCTTTAAAGGGACTCCTATTAACATCGGGTTGTCCGTTAGGGAAGCCAAAACCCAATTAAAAACCGCGATATTTGCCGAATGGAAAACCGAACTAGAAATATATGCGGGAGCACGCGATTATGACATCAATATAGAGAGAAAAGGCCTCTTCCTTCACGTGCCCTTCCCCATTCAAGCTCTAATTTATAAACTTAGAACAAATTCTATGATTTCCAAATTTAAACCCAGATTTTGCCAATGTGGCCTCATTATTGACATAGAACACTTATTTGTTTCCTGCCAACATATTAATAAAGAACTAAATAATTTTATATGTAAGATAAAAGAACATAAGATTATATTTAATAAAAACTCTATTCTAAATAAAGGTGCTGAGGGGTGGGCCCCTCTCATTTGGTTGGCAGAGGATATTTCCAGTGCCTCTTTTGGACATTATTTTAACTTTTTATCAAAAACAAATATTGTAAAATTAACTCCTTCCTTAAACAAATTATAACTTGATCGGCCTGCACATGGCCTCAAATGTTTAACAGTAACATGTAAATAGTTTTTAAAGTTAACTTCTCCGTAGTTGCCGCGCTTCCCTCATGAACAGGGATAGCTCAGAGTCCCCCCGCCTAGTGCTAGGACTTTGGTAACGGCTTTCCTCTGTCCGGCTTGGGGAGGAGGGGTCCCTCTCCCTCCCTCCCCCCAGCCCGGTCAAGAAAGAATCGCTGATCTCTTAATCAAATATTTTTATAAATGATAAAGCATTTAATCCCTGTCGGACCCCAGGCTTTGAAGCTGGTGGGGGAGGAGGGGGAGACTTCGGTCTCTCTGTATCCCCTCTCCCCCCCCCCCCTGGCCGATCTGCCTTCCCTTGTAAAAATTTCCTTCTTTTTAACAAGTTTTGCTGAGACTCGGCCGTCAAATTTGCTTAAGGCCTCTGGAGTCTGTGGGTATGTAATTTTAACCTGTCCGACAGGGACCCATTTCAAGTTTTAAAAACTTAACATCTTTTTTTAGTATCAGTTTCTTCGGAGACTGACGCGACAAGATTAAAACCTCTTGAAAAAATGTTTGGGGGCCATAAATAAAAATAAAAGACCTTTTTATTATTTTTAAACTAAGTTTTTTGTTCTTAAAATAAGGGTGGTCCTGAAATTTTAATCATAACATAGCTCTTGGAGCCAACTTAGGCAAATTTTAAAATAAAGCATTTTATCCTAAAAAACATATTTATAGTGCAGAGCTAAAAGAGTCATGGCCTAAAAATAAATTTAAATAAAAACAACAAATATATCAGCTTACTTAAAAAGATCTAAAGTACTGAATACATTTTTTCCACATTTCTCTCTAACTCTATTAATAGAAAACTTAACTTTATAAAAAGAAATGTCCCACATGGCTTAGGCCGGGAGGATGTAAAACAAACAAAACATTTCTGCTTAGGACTAGGAAAATACTTGTGGCGGTGCCATAGCCAATGAGGTTTAACTGAGGCGTGGTCACCGCTACAGTTATCTGTATTGATAAAAAGTCGGGACTTTACTGGTTTCGTACTGCCTCTGGGCATTGCCTCCAGTATTGTTCCCACCATATTTGTATTTACAAATGTCCCATATGTGTCTGATTCAGACCAAGAGGACGTAAAACTCAATTTTCGTCACATTTCTGCGACTTTGTAACGGCTTTTCCCTGCCCGGCTCGGGGAGGAGTGGTCCCCCTCCCTTCCTCCCCCCGGCCGGTCATAAAAGGATCGCTGGTTTTTTAAATACTCTCTTAAAATAATGCAACCAATACCAAATAAGCATTAAATCCCTGTCGGACTAATGGCCCTGAAGCTGAGGTGGGAGGGAGGAGACTCTGGTCTCCTTTTTTCCTCCCCCCCTTGGCCGAACAGCCTTTTCCCTTGTATAAAACTTCCCCCTTTTAATGTATTGCCAAGACTCGGCCTCATTGGTTTATGGCCTCTGGAGTCATTGGTTTCGCACTTTTAACTTGTCCGACAGGGACCCATCTCAAATTTTAAAAAATACTTAATATTCCGTTGCGACGGTCTCATAGGTGACCAATGCGTTCAGATTACTTTGTATTTAATTTTTTTTATCTTTTTATAAATAAAGACAATTTGTTTGTAGATATGTTTTATAGACCTTCCTTCGAATTTTAAACTTTTGTATTGTTCTTAAAAAAGTGGTCCTGGAATTTTAATCCTAAATAGCTCTCGGAGCCAAAAACTTGGGCAAATTTTAAAAATAAAGTATTTTACTCTAAAAACAAGTTTTAAAGGTAGATCTAGACGAGCCATGGCATAAAAATAAAAAATTATTTAAAATACTTCAGTTTAAAAGTAAAACAAAAACATCTAAAGTACTTACAAAATTTCCGTAACCTTTTCCCAACTCTATTAAAAAAGAAAATCTAATTTAATCAAAAGAAATGTCCCATATGGCTTTGTGCCGGGAGGACGTAAAACAAACTTCAGTCAGACATTTCTGCTTGAGCGGGCCCATTGTTGGTTGTTAACGCGAGGATGTCTCGCGTATGCCTCCTTCAGTGGGTGCGCTCTCACTCGGTGTGTTGAGACCCTCCAGACTGCTGCCCCCCCCCCCCATGTGACAAGTGACCCGTGAGCTGATCTCCCCCAGGAGGAGGAGGACCCACTGACGGTTGTTGACGCGAGGTCACCTTGCGTACTCCTCCCTCAGTGGGCACGCCCTCACTTGGCATGCTGAGATCCTCCGGATCTTTTTTTATCAACAGTAAAATGCCATTGCCCCACATGGCCGAAAGGCCGCAGAGGGCGTAAAACCCTATTTCCACAATTCTTTCTGCTTACTATTGTTCGTTGCACAGAGGAGCACTTTTCGATTCTTTAGCCCTCTGTGCGAAACAAGAATTTCATTTCGTTCTACTAGCCAGTCAAGAAGAAGCTATAATTTCCACCCCAAACTCTCGATATTCGTGGGGTGAAACACTGTCACAGTAACCGGCATCAAAGCTAAGAAGACCATGCTGTCCTGTCGAGCTGAGAGGGCCATTTTGCTGTGTACCTGAACCGAGGGCTGGCAGGCGAGGAAGACGGGTCGTGTCAGTTGAGGGCCTAGCGTCTGGCTGACGAGTTTCAGGAAGCCTCGAGCGTGCTGCAGTTTCCCCAGACGGCTAGGTGTGTCAATAGTTTATTTTGGCATTCGGTTAGGATTTGGGGTTAAGCTTAATTGTCACGGGAAGGGCAGAGGTGGTAGTGAATTTTCTTGGTGATAGGGTGTGATAGGAATAGGGTGTCAGAGTAGGGATAGAGGAAAAAAAGCCACAATGACACAGGAGTCATTTCCTAGGGATGAAGGTTGGTTAAAATTACTTACTAGTCATGTCTAGGGAAATTGTCAGTTTAGGGGAAAAAATGTTGAGTAATTGTAGTCGGTTTGCCGAATCGAATTTTCAGGTTTACACTGTGATATGTGCGTAGTTAATTTTAAGGTGTGAATGTGTAAAATATTCTTAAATATTTCTAAATTAAATGAATGAATGTGTAAACACATGACACCACAAACAACGCCACAAGTAGGCAGGGGACAGATTTAGTGGGATGGAATAAGTCGACTCGTTTAAAAAACAATAGTATGAGTCATCAATGTAGGCTTCCCTATGTTCTTATGTGGGGGCGGGGTATGTGTGTGTAGGCCAAGTAAATATTTTCTGTTGTGTTGTTTGTTGCTGACTCATGCGCCAAGTCCAACCATGAGTTCAGTTTTTCCCTTACACGCATCCACACGGGCATAATGGTGGGTGATGTTGTAACTTTTCCAAAGCTAGGCCAGAGATTTATTACACACTGGGTTCCACACCTAAAATAAATTAAACCTGTTTGGAATAGGCAAAGTTGCTGGGTCATTGTCAGCTCAGGATTAAAATAGAATATAAAGTGTGAATGTGTAGAAAGAGAGAAGGAAACTAAAGAGATAGGCGCATAGATTTTAAATGATAAATTTTAGCTGGTTGTTGTTTTAATGCAGTTGGCTTTGCACCACTATGTTTTGCCGGAAAGCAGAGATAGGATGTGGTTTTTGTGAGCATGTATTTATGCTGCACGAGAATTTCGGGTGCATGTCGTTTGGAGACATACTTCGTGTTTCCAGTTTTGGGGGAAATGACAGGCTAGAAGTTTGTTAGACTAACTGTGTTGGTCACGTCTGTGCATTAGTGCACCTACGTGTGTAGTGAAGCGAGTTGTGTAATACGGGGATGTTTTGATGTAAATGATATAGTGGTGTCCGGCTATGCGGGAGTAAAGGGGAAATTTCGAAGATTAAGTTAATAGGAACATAGTGTTAAATAGTTTTATTTTGTTTTAAGCAGGCCTTCAGCTGTTGGGACTTCTGCTGTCCTTAAGCGGTAAAAGGGCCGCGAGGCCGAAAAGGAGCTGCATCGTTTGGGGAGAGGAGGCCCTCAAGTTTTAAGGCGTGATGCTGACCTGCGACATTGGAAAGGGCCGCGAGGCTGAAGACGAGCTAAACTGCGTGGAGTGGAGAGGAAGGTGTTGGCGCGTTGAACATTTTAAGGATGAATAGCGTTATATGGCATAGTGTGTTTGTGCCAATTACGAAATTACACTAACTTTATTGAGTTATCGCCACAGCAGTGACTTGGCGCGAAGGGACATAATAACAGTGTGTGTATGAATAGTGTGGGGTGACTTCCCTACATTTTATGAGTATATTAGTTGGGTAGAGGGTGTTTTATTAGTGGGTTATTGCCCTTGAACAGTGAGGGGCGAAGTAGCCAGTTCACTGCAGGGACTGTAACCAGTTTGAATTGACATTGTTTGAACAAGCCTCATTTTATTGTAGTTGTTTACCTGTGGGGTTGTTGCTTTGATGGTGAAAGGTGGGGTTAGCCATCTGTAGCATTTAGTTTATTAGTGTATACATTTGGGTGTAACCTTAGTGGTATTTCCTGTGAGTTGGTACTTGTTCATTCTTGGTGGGGTGGATGAGTAGTTACTAGTGTTAAGCTTTCATTTCTATTTTTTTAGGTTGATTCATTTTGGGTGAAGTGAGAGGTTCACACTTAGGACTTAATTGTAATTACAACAGTTGGTGGGAGTTTTAGTTGGAAAGACAGATCATTATTGTTTGGCACCTTTGTGTGTGATCTGGTCTTGAACTATACTCAAACCATCTGTTCTTTACTAAGCGTAGTTAATTGTAATTATAATGGTTGGTAGGGGTTTAGTTGGGTAGGTGGGTCTCTACAACAGTTTTGGTGATTGTTTGGCACCATTGTATGTGATCTGGCCTTGAACTATTCCAGTACCATCTATTTTTATTGTTGAGATAATAGGCTTAGAAGTACAGTTGAAACCGCTTAAGAAGAAGTCGCGTGTAAGCGGGTTTGCTGTAGGGGGTAAAGGGACGGAATTTAGTTCAAAGGAAACAAATTAGGTAAGCTTTCAGTTGTTGTTTCTTTTTCTTACATTCTTTTGTTTCAGCATTTATTTTGGATTGGGTCATTAAGTGGGGTTTATATTTTATTATCATTTGGACACTATTGTGGTGTGCAATATTTGTAAAGGGGCATTGTTTATTTATTGTTTTCAATCGCCTGGGTTTGTTTGTTCGGCGTCTTGATTGTGTGGAAGTGAAATTATTGGTTTGATTTTTAATAAATTGTTTTCGCTTTTACGCCTACTTGAAATCATTGTGTTTGTGTTGTTGGGGTGTTTACTTTATTTTCTGGTTCGTGTCTCGTTTTCACAGCTAACTTTTTTTTAATGGAGTGATTTATGTCCAGTAGGAAGGCATTGTCTGTGTAAGCCACCGTCGGTTTGCCAGCAAAGATATAGTTTACCCGACACACACACACACACACACACACACACACACACACACACACACACACACACTTTACTTTTCGCTGAGAAGCGGCGGTCTGTCAGTTGGGGAAAGGGATAGGGTTAGGATCAGACTAGGATTATTTGCACCAACCTTAAATGAAGCAGACTTTGAGATCGAGGGGCATAAACATGACTAGAGGATGACGTATGTTGTTATCGGTAGATGATGTGAATGAAATTCAATATTTCATGCTTTGTTTGCATTGCCATAAAAGATTAGACAAAGTGGAATTATGCTTTCAGAGCATAACTCAGAATTTTATTCTTTATAGTCTTATTCGCTCTTCTCCTCTTTCTCTGTTACAGTCAATCAGTTTGCAACCTGTCTTGCATTTACAATGGATGGATTTAAAACAAAAGGAGCCCAACATCTATCTGAACACAGTACCAAAACCACCCTCTTACTCTTCTGAATTTGTATGTAGCCTTTGCCTTTAACATCAGAGACCACTCTATCATTATTCTCCATCTTCGGAACACTTTGGGTACAGTGTTTTTCAACGTCACTTTTATTCAGCTCAGGTCATATAGTTTAGAAGCAGAGATCTGTAGCTTGCAAAAATAATGCTGACCTAAACATTTTGGGTTAGAAGCAAACATCTAGTCTGAATGGCTTGCCTACATGTCTATAATATGAAGGTAACTGTGGTGGATGTTGATTTTGGTCAGCCATTTTTTTGGCCGCCATGACACTTTCAAAATGGCCAATGAAATTCAGCTTATTTTGGCACATTGCAGATAAATAGTTACTGATGTATATAATATTTATGTGAATTATACCATTATTGAACGCAAAAAGTTCAAGCATGCAATTGCCCATGCATTTGAAACACTAATTCAACACCAAAGTTCAATTTTAACTTCTTTTATTCTCAAAAATATAATCTGCGACAGTGACGATACACACAGACTATAAAGTTTATGGTTTTTGCTGAATCCACTGAACACAAACATTGATTCGACATCAACACTTGATGCCAAAAAAGGTTAACAAGTCTTGACATAAAATAATCCATAATAAAACATAAAACATTCACTTTATTATCTATAATTGCAAATATAAGATAACCGATGTCACTGTAACAGCATTTTAATCCACAAATATGCACTTGCTATGAAAAAGAAAATATCAAAGTTACTAATTGTACCTTATTGTTTAATGATAAAATCATTCTTGTTGTGTCCAAGCAAAAACAATATGAACAAAATGCATCAAACACAGAAACGTTGATTTTGCATCTCAAAGATTTAATGTTATCTATGCATAAGTAACTGCACACACATTTCCAAGTAATGTCAAGCTTCTTGATATTTTCAAATCACTGTATAAAAATACTTTACTTCAACAGCTACTTGACAGCTATAATAGCTTTGTGTTTTGAAAATAATAATGATCATTTCTTGACTCAAACAGAACCTCGGTATGTTTCTCGGCAGCTCTTATACTTGGCATGCTTTGTTTGATTCGTTGTATAATCCAACAGTTACTGTTTTTTTTTTGCAATTGTCCTTGCACTGGCAAAGTTGTGTGCAACGAAGCTCAAAGCAAGGACATGAACACCGTCAAGTTGCACAGAATGCACAAGTATATGTCATAAATTCCTTTGTTAATTGTTGGGGTTCAAATACGTCACGACCATTCTCTTTCATAGTGGGTTTCCACCCACTGCCCAAAACTACAGGCAGGCATAGATGAAGTTCAAGGGCTGTCTTCCAAATAAGGGCTTCATGCTTAGGTGGCAGATTCTCCACAACATTTTTCAAGCTGTGAAAGAGATCACCTTGTTGAATGGACTGTTTCTGTGTGCTTGGTCCCTAAGTTTGCAGACTGTGATGGAACGCGCATCCCACTTTCTCCTCTACACCCCCCCTCCCTACTATTCCGGCCCGCCACTCTTTGATCGCCACTCTTTGATCGTGTGGGTCCGCTGACTATCCTGTGACATCACAGGATTCCCCGATTACAAGCCATGTTTCTTTGTTCTCCCATTTCCCCCCAGTCAGGCGGTTTTGACACGGACATTGTAGTACAAAACATGTGACGGCGGTTTATACTAAGACTCGTGATCTGTAGCGTTCTCTCTTGTCTGCTACTACTAACCTATGAACGTCCACCACAGATTTGAAATCAAGTGGGAAAATGCATAGTGGGAGGCAAAACTCTTAGTCTAGTCACAAGCAAACTAAAACCTGGCTGAGTCAACACTGTAGGAACAAACCCTCCACTGTTACCTGCCAGTAATACTATTAGCCCAACTCGTAAGTAATATTGAATGTGTTTGGGTGTAAAACTAATTGCTTTATATTTACTTTTGTTTGATTCTATTTTAGATCTAGATCCTATGTTCCATGTTGAATAAGTAGTAGAGGTGTCAGTGAAAAGAATTGGTAAATATGCTGTTCTAATTATGTGCACATATTCATTCTTATGTTTGATTTTTACTTTAACTCTTTTGGTGCAAGAACCGGATTCTATGCCTACTTTTATTTATCTTTTTTATACATATATGTGTATGTGTGAAACTACTTGGTTGCAAACTTGCAGCTTTTGGTTTATTCCCTTTGCATTCCTTTCCAAGTGTTGGACTGAGAGTGATATTTGTTGGCTTGATCATAGATTTTGATCTAGCTTGTTACTGAATCATACCAGTTGATTCCAGTACACATGTCATGTTTTATTTCAGGTTGACAACTGAAATTCATATTATTTTTCATAGTGCTATTGTACAAGGGCAGCCTTCTAGCTGATTGGGATCCACTAATCCCCGCCGGCTGAAGCCCATATCTCTAATCCATAGAGATAGACACCCATAAGTCCCTGAATGGTCTTGCTCCTTCTTATCTCGCTGATCTCCTGAACCTTTACACACCTCTTAGACAGTTACGCTCCTCTTCTGACACTTCTCTCCTCCAGATCCCTCGTTACCGCACCAGGACTCTCGGTGAACGTTCCTTCTCTTTTCAGGCCTCCTCTACTTGGAACAAACTCCCTCTTCCTCTCCATTCTGCCAACTCCCTTTCTTCATTTAAGTCTTCCCTCAAAACCACTCTCTTCAAATCGTAGCCTGCTCTGTTCTTTTGGAAAGTAATTTTTGTCCCTTCTCTGCGCGTGTGTTTGTGTGCAGTGTGTGGTTTGTGTGGGCGTGTGTTGTGTTGTGTGTGGTGTGGTGTGGTGTGTGTGTTTTGGTTGTTGCTGTTGTTGTTGTTGTTGTTGTTGTTGTTTGTCTTTGTTTGTTGGGGGGGGGGGGGGGTATTCATTTATTTGTTTATTATTGTAAGCGCTTAGGGCTTGTTTAAGATTAAACGCATATAAATGCTCATTATTATTATTATTATTATTATTATTATTATATTTTCCTGTGATTCACAGCAGGGCATCGTGGTCAGGATTCTGCCTAAAGGAGAATACTATTGCATTCGTCAAAATTCTTTTTTTTTTTCTTTTTCTTCCCTTTTTTTCGTCTGATTTGCCTGACATTTTCAGCAAAGTTGCAGGACTTTATGGGTATGTGAAATTTGAAATATTAAATGATTTCGCCGAATTTTCGGCAAAATATGGCCGAAAAACCGCGAAATCGGCAAAATTTCAATCTTGAATATATCAAAAACGTCTGAACAGAATTCGTTCATATTTTCAGAATTTACTAAAAAGTAGATTTCCAACATTCCTGTTATAAAACCGAACCGGAACAGCCGTGTGTACCGCAGAGAAAGCGTTCGCCTACTTCGCTCGTAAAGCACTTTCTTTCACTGCGGTACAGTCCACACTTCGTGCAAGCATTTCCAAAATGGCGGCTCCCGTCGATGATCCACGAGTATTGTTGACGATTAATTTAGAGGGCTTATAAACATTCTTCTTTCATAATTACCCACAATCGACAGTTTGATTTTGCTTTTATTATGGTTGCGGTCTAAGGGGCCGAAGGGGTTTGATTTTCCAAGATTTTTTTAACCGTCTACAATACGCCTAGGCCTAATGTACATAGATTGTGCTGGTGGAGTGTATGACATGAACTCACATGCATGCAGCCTGTGTGCCAATTGCATGTCTAAATGAAGACTTTGGGCGTGGGGCAGGATAAACATCCCCAATAGGATTGAAGCAATAAATAAATGAACGTGAACCCGCCGTTCACCCTGCGTCTGCCTTCCATTTCACAGATCAATTATCGACTACATCGTCTTTAAAAAGCTGAATTATTCGAATGCCAGTCATGCCAACTCGGCCCCGGGTACAGGTCAACTCGGCCTCAAGCCCTGCATGGTCATTTCGTCCTCGGGTTCACTCGAGTTTATTAACGTTAAAATCGAGTAATCTTTCTACAGTGGAACCTACCACTTAAGACCTTTCTCATTAAGAGTCCCTACCACTTAAGATCTACTTCTCCTAGACATTGACACACACACACACACACACAACACACACACACACACACAACACACACCACAGCCCCCCCCCCCCCCCTCTCTCTCATTTTATGCTGTTGTATCCCCCACCCTTTTTCCACAAATTACACCAGATTGCACTATTTTGCTTCTCAGATTAAAAACGTTTCCGGGGGAGCATGCCCCCGGACTTGGTGCTTCGCACCTTTGATTAGATGAAAATCCGTTTAACGTCCTCCGGTCTGAAACAGACACATATGGGACATTAGTAGATATAAAGATAGTGGGAACGATCCTGGAGGCAATGCCCGGAGGCAGTGCAACTCCAGGAAAGTCCTGATTTTCTAACGATACAGATGTATGTATTTAATGTATACAGATAAAAAAACCAGGTTATGTTTAACGTCTTCTCGACCGAAGTCATATGAGAAAAAAACGTGCTGCACCTTTGATTAAATAGCCCCCATCCCTTAAAAACTTAGGTCAGGCCCTGTCAGACACACAGATACAAACACCCATACACCCCACCCACCCCCACCCCCACACGCGCGCACACACACGCCCCTCTCTCTCTTTCTGCTTTAGCTTGTGGCTAATATATGAGGTCTAAAAAACACCTGAAAACAAAATTACATAGAGTTGGGCTGGTCGGAAACGAGGCCGACTTGGACGGACACGAGGCCGAATTGACTCATTGGGCGAGGCCGAAACGACCAAAAAAAGCGGGGCCGAAATGGCACGGGGCCGATCTGACCAGACACCAATTATTCACTATCTATTAGTCATTAACTCTTTCATCGCCAAAGTCGCATTTTAGCACCACAGTGATTATAACACACATGTCACTAAAAGGCATCAAAATTGGGGTCTATTATCCAAAGACCCTATTGTCTTAGTTTTGGGAAGTAAGGATGGGCCTTATTTTATATATTTCACAGAAGAATCCCCAATACTGCAGATGGATTTTGCTCCCTACCCAGGTAAATTTAAATGGAAAGTTTGGGCTGAAATATGGTTGGCGGTGAAAGGGTTAATAAAGGCAGAATATGTGAAGGAAACTATTCGTATGCTGAAATTTAAATATTACACTGATTGGCCATAATTTGGCACAAATATGGCCGAAAATGGCCAACATTTAAATCTTGAATAACTTGAGAATGGCTGCACGGATTGTGTCAGACATTCCCAGTATTTTATGAAAAGTAGTATCGCGGATTCTGAAAAAGATGACGTCAATCGCCTATTACGTCCCTTGACGTGACTCAATATCCTGTCCACTCCATTCGTGAACATGCTTTGTGAGTGCGTCGATTCATCTTGAAAATGAAAGCTTTTGTGTTGAATTCCCACCAATTATTGTGAAAGAGTCTCGTGATTACTTCGTACACACTGAATGTAGTCAATTTAACATATTTTCCCGACATTCCAGCCGACGGCGAGTTCACGACAGGCAATATACCTAGTTGCATGGTGACGCAGGGGGACGAGACAGCCTACAGATCTGCTGTTGCTGACATGGCTGCCTGGTGCCAGGAGAACCATCTGCTTCTCAACGTCAGCAAGACAAAGGAAGTCATTATTGACTTCCGGAAGAACCCTCCTGCTCCTCTTCCTCTGCAGATCAATGGTGACCAGGTTGAGAGTGTCCAGGAATATAAGTACCTGGACACGTCTCTCGACTCCAAGCTGGACTGGTCCAGGAACTCCTCTGCCATCCTTAAGAAGGGGCACCAGCGCCTCTACTTCCTTCGGAAGTTGAGGTCATTCAACGTCAAGCCCGCCATCCTGATGATGTTTTACCAGGCCATGGTGGAGAGCATCCTGTCCTACAACACCCTTTGCTTCTTTGGCAACCTGCGTGCGGCATACGCCTCCAGACTGCACAAGCTGACCAGAACTGCCAGCAACATCATCGGGCGTCCAGTGACTGACCTGCAGGCCCACCACGACAGGAAAGCAGTCAGGCGGATCCGGGCTATCCTCGCCGACCCATCCCAAGGGAGAAGGGGGGGGGGGGGGGGGGGCAGACAAGGAATGGAGTGGGAAAGGGTGTGGTGGTGGTGGGGGGGGGGGACAGATAGGATTGGAGGAGGAAAAGGGAGGAGGGATGGGATATGGACAAGAAGAGAGGGCGAAAAGGAGGAGTGAGGGGAGAGGGTTAGGGGTAAGGAGGGGGAAGGGGGAAGGTAATCAGGGTGAGGGGGTAGTTAATATTTCTATGAGACTATTTTCAACTGTTAGTTAGGGATGTCATTCTTTCATGCGCGCGTGTGTGTCTGTATGGGTGGGTGTGAGTGTATGGACGTGGGGGGGGGGGGGGGGGTTCTGTGTTATCTTGTTCAATATTATAAGTCATTATTATCATTTTGCTATTATGATTGATGCTATTATTGATGTCATTATTATCAGAAATAGGCCTATTGTCCTGCTTGATGGTTCTACTGATGCGTTATATCATCACCATCATGATCATCATCATGATCATCATCATTATCATCATCACCATCATCATTATCATCATCATCACAATCATCATCATCATCATTTCTGTTTTTCTTATTATTACTACTAATATTAGTATTGGTAGTGGTGGTGGTTCCCATTTTACTTATTCATTATTTATCATCATCTTCATCATTATCACTGTTGTTGTAGTGATTGTCCACTTAACTTTTTTAATGCACACACTTATCCACTTGCACACACACACACATATGCATGCGCATAGACGCATATATACATGCACACGCACGTACACACACACACACATACACTCACATGCACACACACACACTCTCTCTCTCCCACACATACACCAGCTTCACACAGTATGAATGTGTCAGTACACCAAAGACTAGGTCACACAGAAACCCAGACATTTTTGTATCAAATAACAACACTTAAGGCTCTTGGAAATGTCCATCTTAGTCAGACACACAGACAATAGGATGAAAGAGAGCGGGAAAAAAGCCTACCTACAAATAATTTTTAGTCCGTCACCAAGACGGACTATTGCGATGGGCTGGTTTGTATTTTTTTTTCCACCTTTTTTTTTCTGTCTGTCCCAAGGATATCTCCCGAACCGCTTGGCCGAATCGCGTCAAATTTTGTGTGAAGGTGTGCCTCCTTAATAGGAAGAGATCGGCGCAAACCATTTTGCCGTCGTGACCTTGACCTTGACATACGACCTTGAAAACCGAAAATCTATTTTTAGCCATATCTCGGGCACCGATCAACATAGGATGTTGAAACTTGGTATGAAGGTGGTTTGGCTTATGCCCGTTCTGATGATGGCATACCGATCAAGGTCAAGGTCAAGGTCAAAAAGATCGCTGGAGCCTGAAAATCGGAGGGTCATTTTTTTCTCCTTCTGTCTGTCCCAAGGATATCTTTCGAACGGGTTGACAGAATCACGTCAAATTGTGTGTGCTGGTGTGTCACCATGAGAGGAAGGCATCCGCACAAACCATATTGCCGTCGTGACATTGACCTTGGCGTACGACCTTGAAAACCGAAAATCTTTCAGGGGCCATAACTCCCACACCGTTAGTGTTAGAGTCTTCAAATTTGGCATGAAGGTACTTTGGCTTATGCCCGTTCTGATGGTGGCATACCGATCAAGGTCAAGGTCACGGTCCGGGCGATCCGTAGGCCTTGAAAGTGGTAGGGGTCTAAAAATTGGGTTTTAAGCCATATTTTCCACATTGGTACTTGACAGAAGCGCTTCAGATTGTGTGTGGTGGAGAAGAAAACATCCGAGCATAAATTATCACCATGCTGACCTTGACCTTGAAGTGTGACCTTGAAAACCGAAATTTCCTTCTTTGCGCTATATATTTCTTCTTCAAGCTGTATCTCGTGAACTAGAAGACAGAATCCCTTCCAATTTTGTGTCAGGATGTGACACTCTACGGGGTGTCGCAAGTGCGTGGCATTGCTGGTGACGGACATGTCTGCCGCTCGGCGACGCCCTTGTTAAAAAATAAAAGGGGGGGTAGGAAAAAAAGGGGAAAGGGAGGGGGGGGGGAGGGGGGGGAGTTAGAAAAAAGGAACACAGAAAAAAGGAGGAATGGAAGGAAAAAAGAAAAGAAAGGGTTAAAATGAAGGCGGAAGTGGTGGTGGGTTGCATGATGAGTGAGCAAGATAGCGGAGAGCGGATGAATGATTGGGTGTGGTGTGAGAGTTACATATTTGTTAATGTAAATTTATGTTTCATACTTTTATTTAATATTTTTTATTTTACACAAGTTTCCATGTGCGTTGTACAATGCCAGGGGCAATAAAGAAACAATAAAGAAACT
>JAGGCT020004205.1:68342-132808 GCA_017654935.2 Phymorhynchus buccinoides
AAGGAGCTTCGGTGCCAGTCACAATAGAAATTCCCCCCGGCCCACAAACCTGTGAGCGTGACCCGGGGGAAGTTGAAGTCGTACATTCCGTGTGGGGAGACCCCCCAGAGGAAGAACCCCACAAGGAACACACAGTTAAAAACAAAAAGGAGAAGAACCAGCTCAAAGATAGAAAAATAGATCAGAAAAACTTGCCCCCCCTGTTTTCCTCAGGTTCCCCATCGTTTTGGAGGATCTGGGGACAGGGCCAGCCACGTTAAGATCGCTGGGGCCAAACTCAAGCTTTCAACTATGGAAAAACACAGTGGGAACCATACTCAGTCAGCGACCACTATCTACTAATCGCTGGCTGATAGGGTGCACATCTAAAGCCCAGCAAACCCAGCTCTTAAAGCAGAAGTCACTAGCAGGGATTGAAATCAAATGCCACGTTTCTACCGCCACCACCGAAGGTGTAGTTAAGGAAATAGCGGTCGCTGAAGATGTCAGCAGCCTGCTCCCCCACATCACAAATGCGAAGCAGGCCACCCGCCTGAAGAACAGAGATGGATCCGATTCACGGGCCGTCAAGATAACCTTCAATGTGCCGACTCTTCCGGCCAAAATCAAAATTCACGCGGAAGAATTTATTGTACACACCTATGTGGCTCCAGTCCGTAGGTGTCGGAAGTGTGCCTGCCTTGGGCTTTCACAAGATCAATGCAGATCAAAAAAAGAAAAGTGTGTGCGATGTGCCCAGGGTGGGCATGATGTCAGATCGTGCAAAGCGGCTCAGATGAAATGTATAAACTGCGGAGGCAACCACTCAGGGGCATACTTAGGATGTCCTGAATACCAAACTCGCCTCAGAGCTAATAAGATTAGAGGAGGAGTTTTCATCCCGTATTCTGAAGCCCTACGTAGGGCCAAAAGTCAAATCCACTCTGAAAAAATTGAAAGAGAAAGTCACAGACCGCCCCCTTCTCCCTCCCCCCAGCTAGATAATCTTTGGAGGACAGAAGATAGGTCTCAGAATCCTCCTCCTGGGAGCTATTCAGGGGCCCTCCAAGGCCACAGTCAGAAAACAAACCTAACCTCTGACCCAGGCAGCCAAACAACTCAAACCCAGATAGCCCAAGACACAAGACTAGACCAAAATGTCTCTCCAAAATCCAATCAAGTACAACTCTCAAGACCAGTTGTACGCTACCAAACAAGACAAAATAGACTAAGTAGCAACAGGATAAGAAGGCTGAAACACCAGGCCAACCTTGTGAAGTCCTCCCTCTCAAATAATGTTTCTGAGGGGAGAATTCAGGAGATTGTGGCCGAGGAAGTCAAGAAACAAACTCAATCCATGATCACTACAGTGACCACCTACATGGACAAACTTATGGCCTCCTTCTCACAGAACAAACAAAACCAATCCCCTGTAGTTAACACTACAACAGGTACACACAACACAAATCTAAATTTAGAACACTACGCTAAAGCTTCCTCAAACAAACCAGCCAGAGAACAGATTGTCACTCAGATTTTGATTGCCCTGGCGAAAGCAAAAACTACTAATCAACCTACCCAGCTTCTAGAGGGTTTATCCACACTCTTCCCCGCAGTAGCAGGTACAACCCCACCTTCCCTGTCCAAGGATACAAATCTCCTCAGCCTGGCAAACCTAGTATGTGACAATAATATCCCACCTGCCAGGCCCAGAAATAGACTGACACAGTCCAGTAAATCCAAACCCCCACCCCAAGATGGCTAAGTCCACTAAAGAAACCTCTCAAATACTGCCGCCAGAACAAACCTCTCCTCAGTCTGTTCCCTTTCACTTATTACAGTGGAACTGTCGGTCCATAAACAGTAACAAAGATTATTTAATAAATTTTCTAGCTACAAACCCAATTCAGTTCCAGGTATTATGCTTGCAGTCTTTAAACGTAGATTACACAGGCCTCCCTCGCTTGGAGGGCTTCTGCTTCCCCCCATCCTTCCATAAATCGGGAGGGGTGATCAAGACTGCCACATATGTAAGAACAAATACACATTACATGAAGATCTCTTCACCTCTACCGGAGATCCCATCAATAAGTTACTCAAACGCCATTCAGGTTACAATTCAGAACAAAACTACTAATATTCTGAACGTTTATTTTCCTCAAACGTACGCCAAAGTTCCCACTACTGATTGGATGTGCTCCCTTAATTCCTCCGAACAATGGGTTATTATGGGCGATTTCAACGCCCATCACCCCCTCTGGGAGGTCGGGTGTACGTCCAGCAGTACTGGGGCTTCCCAACTTCTTTCAGAAATAAACGAGTCCAATTTAATTTTACTAAATGATGGAACCCCAACCAGATATCCAGATAGATCGGATCAAAGACTAACAGCTATAGACCTTACACTGGTTAGTCCTCAACTGGAAAACAACCACTATTGGACCCCTCTGGTGGACCCTCTTGGGTCCGATCACAAACCTATTGTTCTGACTTTAAATTCAGCCTCAGACCCCCTTGAAAAAGATTTCACCCCAAGATTTTTATTCGATAAAGCAAACTGGCCTCTATTTCAATCACATCTTATAACAATAAAAACTACTGATATAGAAGATAATAATATTGAAGTGTACTATAATAATATACGGAATAAAATCTTACAAGCCAGTGGCGCAGCCATTCCGACCACTAAAGAGCAGGGGAATGGGTTCTGTCCCACTAGGAACAACCCCTGGTGGAATGAAGAATGTGCTGAAGCCGTCAAGTCCAAACACTCCACAAGTAATACATTTAATAAATTTCCCACCCAAGAAAATTTTGACTCCAAAAAAGAAGCGGAAAAATATAGCAAAAAAATTGTGGCCAAGGCTAAACTAGAATATTTCTATAAAATTAAAATCACTGATTACAGAGACCTGGGAAAGGCCTGGAAAAGACTAAAAAAATTACAAAGAGGAGGTTCCCCTACACAGGTTCGCCTAAAAATCAACAATGTACTAACGTCCTCAAATAAAGACACAGCAGATGTCCTAGCAGATACTTTTGCCAAAGCCAGTCAGTCTACATCCCTTCCCCTTCCTGAACAGGAACGCAGGTTACAAACTCCAAAACCTGACAAGTCCACAAATAATTCAAACGTGATCAATGCGCCCCTCAAATATGCCGAGCTCGCTATGTCCTTACGTTTAATAAAAAAAGTAAATAAAGCTACTGGAGGGGATCCTATCTCCTACCGTTTAATAAAACAACTCCCCCCATCATTTCTAAATATCCTCCATCATTTTTACTCCAGGTGTTGGGTGGAGGGGGTGGTCCCTCAGGCGTGGAAAGAAGCGCAGGTTATTGGGATCCTGAAACCTGGGAAACCAAGACAGGATCCCAAGAGCTTTCGACCCATCTCCCTCACCCCTCACCTGGGCAAGGTGTATGAGAGAATCGTAAAACAGCGATTGGAATACTTTTTACAAAAAAATAATATTCTCCCTACTTTCCAGGCAGGCTTCAGAAAACATCGAAGCTGCATGGAACATGTCTGTAAGCTGACCTCCCATGTCAGAAAAGCTTTCTGTCAGAGAAAAAGGGTTCTTGCAACCTTCTTCGACATTAAGGGAGCCTATGACTCAGTCTGGCACGGGAGGTTGCTCCAAAAAAATTAGCGACCTTGGCATAGAGGGAAATATGTTCAATTTTATTTGCTCTTTCCTCCAAAATCGCAACATGACTGTCAAAGTAGGCCAGGCACTCTCCAGAACTCACAACGTAGACATGGGAGTGCCTCAGGGCAGCATAATTGCGCCAACCCTTTTTAACATCATGCTGCATGATATGAAGTCTATTCCGTTTAAAGGAACACGCATTTCCATGTACGCTGATGATATAGCTATCTGGACTCTTACTTCCAGAAGAAATAATACTATTACTGAAAAATGTTTCAAGCAACATCAGAAGTATACCACAGTTATAGCCAGTTATCTTAGGGAAAATGGCTTTACCCTTTCCTTAAACAAATGTGAATTCATGGTTTTTTCAAATTCTACTTCAAAGCAATTTTATTCTCAAATAGATATTCTTGGGATAAAGGTTCAATCCAGTTCTCATGTCAAGTTTCTGGGAGTGGTTCTGTCCTCCAACTTGACATGGTCAGCACACCTTTCACACACAATCAAGAAAGCCTCTAGGGCCCTTAACTTCCTAAAAGTTGTTTCCAAGGAAACTTGGGCCAAGGATGCTAAATTTTTAACGTACCTAACTAGAACTTTGGTGAGAAGTCGTCTCACGTACGGGATGGAAGCCTTCTATGTATAAATCACAATTTAAAAGGCTGCAAGCCGTTGAAACTAAAGCCCTAAAAACAGCTCTGGGTATTCCACGGTATGCCATCAATCATTTAGTGTATAGAGACGTCGATTGGCTCCCTCTGGATCACTACATGAAGCTACATTGTGCATCCAGTTTGATAAGACTCTTTTCCTCCAAACAAGGATCATCTAAGGAGTTTTTTGATGACTATTTAGAGTCATCTAATATTATTTTGACAAGAGTGAAACGCAGGCAACCTCGTCTATTTGTTAAGACGATTGACCCAGTCACATACACAAAAAACCTGTTTGATGAGACCGGAATAGGTTTGGAGGAAGTTACTCCAAGAACACAGTATGATTTCCCACAGTGGGAACGGGAGGAGGCGATTTATGACACCTCTTTGCACCAATTATATCCCAAACAAAACGACTCAAATATGCTTACTATAGCGGCAAAAGAAAAAATAGCTGGTCTCCAAAACTACTTACTTGTGTATACAGATGGTTCGAAAATAAAAGATCAAACAGGATGCGCTTTTTCAATTCCATCCCTACAGATTTCTAAGTGTTTCAAACTAAATGACAAAATCTCTATCTTTAGTGCAGAACTTTGGGCCATCCTGGAAGTTGTCACTTACATAAACACATTTTCTAATCCACCGATTAATGTTGTTGTCCTGACAGACTCCCTATCCTCTGTGGAAGCTCTGCAGGGCAACACCAAACTTAGATTGGAACTAATATACGAAATAAGACATGTTATCCACCAGCTAAAACTCAAAGGAGTAAATATTGCGGTGACATGGATCCCGTCACACTGTGGAATCAAAGGAAATGACCTGGCCGACCGGGCGGCTAAGGCCGCGGCAGTCGGTCGGGTAGGCACTCCTACTAACATTGGTCTCTCCATTAATGAAATGAAGAGTATTTTGAAGGCTGCAAGCCATAAAGCATGGAAACAAGAACTCCAAACATACGCGACAACCAGAGACGTTGATAGCCAAATCGAAAGTAAAGGCTTATTCCTCCAAGTCCCTTTTGCTATTCAAGCATTAATTTTCAGGTTGAGAACTAACTCCATTTTATCAAAATTCCATCCAAGGCTTTGCCTATGTGAGGCAGTCATAGATATCGAACACCTTTTTGACGCATGTGTCTACATCGATGTGGAACTAGACCGTTTTGCACGTAAAATAAAACAACACAAAATTGCCTTTAATAAAGTTTCCATTCTCAGAAAGAGTAGCGAGGGATGGGCCCCTCTGATATGGTTGGCAGAGGAGCTGTCCAAAACGACTTTTGGACATCTCTTCTAAATAAGTAAGCTCGCATTTTAAACAATAACTCTTAACTATAACAGTAACTCTAATTCTTAATCTGCTACGTAGTCGCGTTAAGCTTTAAATAAGCTTCAGAGCCCCCCCGCTTAAGGACTCTGTTCACGACGCCCAGTCCCTGTTTGGCATGGAGAGGAGGGGTCCCTCTCCCTCCCTCCCTCCATTCAGACATACAGGAATCGCAGCTATTTCTTAATAAACCTTTTATAAATGTAGTAAACATAATTATAATACATTTAATCCCTGCCGGACTATAAGCCTTGAAGGAGGTAGGGGGGGGGGGGAGATAGGTCTCCATTTTGTTCCCCCTCTCCTTTTGATCTGCTTCTCCACTGTACAAATTCCCATCTTTTTAACAAGTCCCCCAGCGACTCGGCCTCATATGTTTGCGCCTTTTTGAGACAAAGGGGACAAACTTGACTTAAATTTTAACTAGTCCGTCAGGGACCCATATATATTTTTAAAAAACCCAGCTTAAGGCGCCAGTTTCATTGGAGACTGACGCGATAGCTCCGGCGATATGTTTTACAGTGCGGCCGTGGCGCAGCGGGACTTAGGTGCCGGCTGCTCCACGGTAAATGAATGAAGTACGAAAATTTTTTAAATCTTTCTTTGGAAATAAAAATATATGTAAATAGACCATGCCCCACTCTAGGGGATAGACCTTTAGCGAATTTTAACAATTTTTGATCTTTTTAAATGTGGTCCTGGAAATTTTAAACAATAGAGATGCTCAGTTCAAAAATTTTAATACAACTTTTATCAACACTATAAACTCTATATTATTTAGCTAGCTAGCTAAAATTTGGGTCAAACAGTCGAGCCATGGCGATAAAAATACGGCACAACTATATCAATTCATTAACAATAAATAACTTTGCTAAAAATAAAATAAATTTTTTCGAAGAACTCTATATAAAGAAATGTCCCACATGGCTCCGGCCGGGAGGACGTAAAGCAAACTTTTCATTTCTGCACATTTCCAGAAATAGGGGTGAGGGTGGACAAAGACAAAGAAGGAAAAGAAGAAAAGAAGCGCAGCTACCCACCACACGCTATCAACGTCTCAAATCCAACCCAAGGGATTCAACGCCCTCTACACTTCGCCCTCTACTACACCTGAGCTGCAGGGACAGCGTCTGTGGCGGTGGGGACCTATCATTTCCAACTGGTACCCTGCCTGGGTGGGCTCTGCTCTTCCTGGACTGTTTGGTGATTTCCTGTCTGCTCTGCGGTACTTCGGAGTGAGTCATTATAGCCTCCTCCTATCTAGACTGTAGTAAAACCAAGGAGTCACTGCTGACAACCAGGGGACACTGCCACGTACCCCAAAGTAATTTGTAAATTATTTTCTCCACTGCCCAGTTAATTAGAGATGTAGTACCTGTTTTACTTAAGTTTTCTTTGCTAGGATTGTTAACTGCTTTGTTTAAAGCAGACATTTTTTGATTCCGGGCCTGCATTTGACGTTATATGATAGAATTTGTTTAGGTTTATCTATATTTTAATTAGCCTAAATTGTTTACCCCGTCATGTCGCGCGCGAGCCCCGAGAAAAGGGATGACCCGATTCATCCCACTACCGATTCATCCTCAAGTCTGGACCTAGAGTCCTCCGAGACAGCCAAGTCTCCCGAATCTCCCGAGTCTCCTGTCTTTTCCGTGACACCAAGAAAGAATGGACCACAAAAACTCGGAAACACCACTGTGTACTACTCCCCTGCGGGAAACCGCGAAGACAGTACCACCCCGATCCGAAAAAGGTCTCGATCCCAACGGGGGTCTCACTCAACAGACGAGGAGACCCATCGCGACGGGAAAAAACCCAAAAGTGCGACTAAACGTTCGGAAGTCGAACACAATCAGATTCCCACTGAGGCACCGAAGCCACAAAGGGAGAACCCTAAAGCTAGACTACGTCTAGACCTGACCGAAAAAGACACCCCAATTTTGACCTCACCCATACAACCCTCTCACGATTCCTCCACCCCGGCCCCCACCACGGACCATCCCCTTGAGGAGCCCATCCATGAGCTAACCCCACATCAGGCCATAGACCAAATGGAAACTAACCAAGACAATGACATCCTGAGGATTTGGGGACCCAACTCGACCCCCTCTCAGCCCACTAACCCCAACAATAAACTTCCATCCCAAGCCCAAACAGTGGACCAACGGCCCACTAGTCCCCGACCAAAAAGCCAAAACCGCCCACCAAACAGAAGGCGCCCTAACAATGACCAACTTCCCCCCGAGTTTCTCAAGTTTCCGGTCAAAGTCCAGGACCTGCTTACCGGCCAGGCCACCCTTCGAGGCCTTGGTCCTACCACATCCTTTAAAATGTGGCAAAACACCATCGGTCCCATCCAGAGCCAACGGACTCTTCCTAACAACAGTTGGCTGATCGGCTGCCAATCGGCCAAACAACAGAAAAACCTAGCCGCCATGACAGAAATTTCTAACATTAAGATCAAATGCACAATTCCTTCCGCAACGACCGAAGGCGTCATAAAGGGGATCCCCATTTCCGAGAGCGTACTTGACATGCTCCCCCACATACCAGAAGCGAAAACCGCTATAAGAATGAAAAATCGAGACGGCTCCGATTCAAGGGCAATCAAGATCACCTTCACGTGCACCTACCTTCCGGATTACATTAAGATCAACGCCGTCGAGTACAAGGTGCACACCTATGTCGCCCCGGTGCGTAGGTGCCAAAACTGTGCCCGACTCGGCCACACAGCTCAACACTGTCGCGCTACCATCAAGACCTGCGCCCGTTGTTCTCAGACAGGACACCTGGCCGCCGAGTGCCAGTCCATTGAACGTAAATGTGTTTACTGCACCGGAGGTCACTCGGCGGCCTACGCCGGGTGTCCTGAATACAAATTACGGCTCCAAGCCAACAAATTCCGGGGCGAGACCTTCCTCCCCTACGCAGAGGCGATTAGGAGAGCCAAGGCGGCCATCGACCAAAACCACAAACACAAACAAATACAAAATAGCACACCTCCCCCTTCCCCCCTCCCCCCTGTAGATCCGTCTTGGAGGACTGGGAACGCCATTGGGCGTTCGGCGCCCATCAGCTACGCCGACATGGCCAGACCTAAGCTCCCCACAAAACCAACCCCCGCCCCCCGCCGTAAACTAACTCAACCCAAACCAACCATTCTACACAAATCTCCATCAGCTCCATCAGCCCCCCCAAAAAAAAACTACGCCCTCTCCAAGGGCGTGCCTTCAAGCTTTCGCCGAAGAATCCCCTCCTACCAGGCTACACAATACAAACTTAAAGCCCAAGCCCTTAAGAATTCCCGAGCCAAAAGTTTAACGGAAAAAAAAATCCAGGAAATTGTTGAAGACCAAATAACTAAACAAACCAAAATAATGATGAAACAACTAGACGACCATCTGACACAGCTTGTGACAGCTCTGACTAACAAACTGACCCCGATCAGGAACAAACAGAGGCCAAAAAACGCAGACAGTCCTCCCAGACGAAGAACAGACTAGTACTCCCCCAGCCTGCACTTCGCTGCTGAGGGCACCTCACAGGTCCCAAATGTTACGGCGCCTGGGTCCCTAAACCTGCTCCAGTGGAACTGTCGCGCCGTAACACCGAACCTCCCTTTCCTTATCAATTTCCTAACAACAAACCCCATTCAATTCCACATTATCTGTCTTCAATCTCTTAGAATACCTTATTCCAAACTACCAAAACTAGACGGCTTCTGCCATCCACCAGGGGTCAGCAACTTCCAAGGAAATATACAAACAGCCACTTATGTTCACCAAAACATCCAATTTCAGCACACCCCCTCCCCTATACAAAACCTCCACCCTGCAGTCTATTCCAATACTATTCAAATCACACTAAACAATAAGCTCACTAAAATAATCAATACTTATTTCCCCCGAGGATACGACAAAATGCCCACTGAAGATTGGATTGCCTCCCTCCCCCCGACTGAGTTATGGGTGGTGGTCGGAGATTTCAACGCCCACCACCCCTCCTGGGAAAAAAACGCGACCCACCACTCACAAGGGGGCCAAAAACTTTTCACTGACATTCTAAATTCTAACTTAACCCTTTTAAATGACGGTTCCCCCACTCGTTACCCCGACAAACCCACAGACAGACTTACAGCCATCGACTTAACCTTAGCCAGCCCCCAACTCCTTACCGAATTCTCATGGACTCCCCAAGTAGATCCCCTAGGATCCGACCACAAACCCATTATCATATCCCTCACAGCAGAAATCGAGATATCCAAAGACCCCCCACCACCCCCTCAATACAAATACGACAAAGCCAATTGGCAACAGTTTAAAACTCTGCTCAGCTCATACACCCACGAAGGCCTACTAAATACACATCTAGAAACTCACTATGATAACATAAGAACAGCCATCTCTACAGCAGCAGACACCACAATTCCAAAATCAACCCCTAATTCCAATTATCAAATGAGAAACAACCCCTGGTGGAACAATGAATGTGCAGAGGCCGTCCAACAAAAACACTCCGCATGTAATACATTTAATAAACAACCCTCTCACCCTAACCACCAAAGTAAATGTATAGCCGAAAAATATAGTAAAAAGATGGTCGCCAAGGCTAAATTAGAATACTTCACTAACGAGCCAATTCTATCATTTAAAGATCTCAATAGCGCCTGGAAAAGACTGCGTAGGATCAAAGCGGGAGGCAAACCAAAAACACCACACATTCTCTGCCCTACCACCAATAAAATCACTAAAACCAACCAAGAAACAGCCAACGTCCTGGCCGAGACATTCGCCAAAACCAGCCAAACAAAACATCTCCCCCCCTGCGGAACAACAAAAAAGAAACACAATCCCCCCCCCCCCCAAATCTACAAATAACACCGACTGTATTAATGCCCCTCTCAAACTCGCCGAGCTTGCTACGGCCCTTCGTAACATTAAAAAAGTTAACAAAGCAACAGGAGGGGATCCTATCTCCTACAGAATACTCAAACAACTACCCCCATCATTTCTGTCAATTCTTAACCACTTTTACTCTAGGTGTTGGGAGAGTGGGGAAGTGCCCCAGGCATGGAAATGTGCACAGGTAGTCGGGATCCTGAAAACTGGGAAACCAAAACAGGATCCCAAGAGCTACCGCCCCATCTCCCTCACCCCTCACCTGGGTAAGGTGTACGAAAGAATCGTGCGTTCACGATTAGAATACCATCTACAAAGAAACAATATACTCCCCCAAGTACAAGCAGGTTTTAGAAAGTATAGAAGTTGCACAGAACAGATTGTCAAGCTCACCTCCCATGCCAGGAAAGCCTTCACCCGCCAAAAGAGTGTACTTGTCACCTTTTTTTACATCAAGGGTGCTTATGACACTGTCTGGCATGGGAGACTACTTCAAAAACTTAGCAGGCTCGGCGTTGAAGGAAACCTCTTTAACTTTATCAAATCCTTCCTAGAAAACCGATCCATGAGAGTAAGAGTGGGCCAGTCCCTCTCTGACAGTCACTCGCTTGATATGGGGGTGCCCCAAGGTAGTATAATTGCCCCTGTTCTCTTTAACATTATGCTATCAGACATCACTAAAACAAACATCAAGAACAACAAAATTAGTATGTATGCAGATGATATAGCAACCTGGACCCTAACTAAGAAAAAAATTAACCAAACAAAACTCAAAGAAGCCCTAAAACAACATCAAAAACAAACTAACCTAATAGCCCACTATCTACAAGATAACGGTTTCTCATTGGCCCCAAATAAATGCCTCTTTCTAATACTAACTAACATTAAAAAGCCCTCAGTTAACTACAACTTGTCAATAACCATTAACGGACAAGCAGTAGCGGCCTCCAACCATGCCAAATTCCTAGGTGTTATTATAAACTATAATCTCTCCTGGACTGAACACATTAACTATATAACTAGGAAAGCTTATAAAATACTAAACTTCATTAAAATTATCTCCCATGAAAAATGGGCACAAGACCCTAAAATACTAACTAACCTTGTAAGATCACTCGTTCGCAGCCAACTAGTATATGGAATAGAAGCTATGCACTCCCTAACAACACATGACCTAATTAAATTACAAAGAATAGAACTCCGTGGCCTTAAGATAGCTCTGGGGCTCCCCCGCTACGCGGTGACTGATCTCATTTATCGAGACGTGGGCTGGCTCCCTCTGCGTAAATTACTAAAACTTAACTGTTCCATTCTCCTTCCCCGCATATACGCTACCCAAACCTACACAGACTTTGAATTCTATGATAACTTCTCTGATCCATATTACCACTCCCATCCTGACCATATAGCTAAACATCCGTCCCTGTATCACAAAACCATCCCTATAACCAAATACACTGAAGATCTGTTCCACGAGGCAGGAGTCAACATAGCGGAAGTCTCCACCCACCCTACATATGACTACCCACAGTGGGAGGTGACCCCGATAACAATAGACACCTCCCTACACGAACAATATTCTAAACAAGAAGACCCAAACAGATTAAAAGTCGCAGCACTAGAAAAAATCCACAGTCTTCACCAACATCTCCTTATATACACAGACGGCTCCAAAATCAATCAACAAACAGGCTGCGCATTCACAATTCCAGATCTTAAAATCACCAAATCATTCCAACTAAATAATAATATCTCAATATTCAGCGCCGAACTCTGGGCCATACTAGAAGCATGCTCCTATATTAACAACTTCCCAAACCCACCACGAAGCGCAGTCATACTTTCAGACTCACTCTCATCCATTCAAGCTCTAGTAGGTTATTCTAAAAATAGACGTTCCGTAGTACAAGAAATTAACTTCCTCATACACCAGATCACAATTAAGGGCACTGACATATCACTATGCTGGGTCCCCTCCCATTGTGACCTACACGGCAACGACCAGGCCGACAGGGCCGCCAAACAGGCGGCCCTCGGTCAGGCCGGTACTAAAATAAACATCAAACTCTCTACCCCAGAATTCAAATCTATCCTTACGAAAAACTCATTCCAGGGGTGGGCTCGGGAACTTGAAACCCGGTGCAAAGCTCACTCCTGGGACCACCAAATTGTTAAGGGGGGACTTTTCCCCCCCGTGCCTCGGTCTGTCCTATCCTTGATTTACAGACTCAGAACCGAGGCCACATTCTACAAATTTCAAGAACTAGAATGTGAGTGTGGAGACTTCCTAACAGTAGAACACCTATTCTCACAATGTAATACTATCACCCCCGAATTAGATAACTTAATAACAAAACTTAAAACAAACAAGATCCCCTTTACAAAACAAATCATAATCCATAGCCAAACTCATGGCTGGCAACCTATAATCTGGCTGGCGGAGGCCCTCGGCCGGGCGTCTTTTGGCTACATATTCTAATTTAACTCTATCTCTCTGCACAATAACCCAAATAAAGCCCTCCCCCGTGACCCCTGGTCTGGTGTATGCTGCCTCTCCAAAGGGTCCCACTCCCACCCCCCAGTGACTCGGGTGGCCTCCTCCCGCCGGCCGGGTGCTCGGCGGGCGCGCAGGCGTGCTCGAAACCCTATTGGCCCTCTCGTGTGGCGCCACGTCTCCTGGCTGGCGGGCCGCCCGGAGGGGGGTGTCACCCTAGCCCCTCTCACCCCCAACTTTCCAGCTGGTCCTTGTCTCTGGGGGCAAGTGAGTCGCCGGGGGTTGCCGCCTGGGGCCGCACCCCCATTTGCATTTACCAGGGGTCTGCGGCCCCGGCCGGCGCCCCCCGGCGGTTCCCCCCCCGGAACGAGCGGCATCTCCCTGGACCGGTCCCCAGGTCTAGCCAACCATTCTCCATCCCCATCCCCCCCGGGGCCCAGAGGAGAGGTCTTGTCACATCGCAGGGGTCACAGATCCCCAAACTCTTTGGGGATCACCCCCCCCCCCCCCTACTTTCCTTCTATCGTCCCTTCAACGGGGGCCAGTCCAAGCCTCCCCCACCTTCTATGGGCTCAAAAAAACCAACAACAACAACAAAACTTCATTCTATCCTATTCTACTCACTACACATATCAACCCACTCACAACTCAACATGCCTCCCGCGGAAGGTTCTCGCCCTGGAACAGGATATAATCCTACTCATTCACGCAGACTGGCAGCCGACTTCTTTTTTTTTCTCCTTTTAAATCCACTTTTTAATGTAAATCACTTTTATTAGCAAAAACAATCTTTTTAATCAAGGTACTAAAATTTTACTATAAATCTTACTTATAAAACATCCCACAATAACCACCAAAAAATCCACTAACCCAATTAAAATACATAATAACCGGTACGCAGGTCTAAAAAGAACTTCATTCTCACCCATACCCCCCCCTTACTAAAAACCAGAACTTGAACACACCTCACATCAACCCTTCCACATTATACAAACACTACCAGTTACCCAACACGGAAATAACAAGAAAAACATACAACCCACCACTGACCCCACTTGCTATTTTAACCCATTTTTATCCCACTCAACTCGACCGCACTCGTATAGGCCTGCCGTCGTGGCCTATTTTTTATACTCTACAATCTCGGGGTTTTAACAATGTAAATATTTTACCGAGGATGAGTTGGTTGTATAAAGGCACGTCGGGTGTAGATAGATGTACATAACTGATTTTAACAAGATAACTCTTATTACCCCACAGTAGTTTAGGGTAGATGGATTCCTGCGTTTTAGCCAGGACGCCTCCCCCTGTGGTAGTAATTAAAAGAGTAACTCCATTCACTAATTATAACTCAAGCAATAGCCGAGAGGTTAAGACACCGCACACAGGCACCAAAGGTCAGGGGTTCGATCCCGGCCCAACATCTTCTTTTTTCTCCTTCCCTTTTTTTTTTCTTTACCCGTTAGTCATAAACAAACTCACACCAACCCTTACAATATTATATCATTTAAATGTAAATAATTAAGATATGCTCTGTAAATAGTTCTCTCCTCAATTTTAACAGATCTCACGTCACATTTAAAAAAATTTTTATTAATAAAAAGTTCAATTTTAACTCGTGGTCCTGAAAATTTTAATTACTAATCGAGAAGATGCTCAGTGAATAATACTTTTTTTAGATTGTAACGTTTTATTAGATTTTAAAAAGTCAGTTTGTCAAATGCGAGCCTGGTATCAACCAAAAGTTAAAGGAATGAGCTAATTTTAGAAACTCCCCCCCCCCCCTTTCCTCCCCCCCCTCCCCTCCCCCCCCTCCTCTCCCCTCCTCCCTCCCCCCTTCCCCCTCCCCTAGTATCCCGAGCGCTGGTCTCCCTTTTTAAGGTCGAGTACCTCCGGGTGTCTACCCCCCCCCCCCTCCTTTCCCCCCCCCCCAAGTGGTCCGTGAGCCGACCTCCCACAGGAGGGGGTGGGCCCACCGTTGGGGGTGACGCGAGGATGTCTTGCGTATCCCCCCCTCGGTGGGTCTGCCTTCACTTGGTGTGCTGAGATCCTCCGAACCACTTCCCCCCCCTCCCCCCCCCCTCCCCGCCCCCCTCCCCCTTTCTTCTTATATCTCCAAGTAAATACCCTAATGCCCCACATGGCCGAAAGGCCCAAGAGGGCGTAAAACTTTATTATGGATTTCTGCACATTTCTGTTCATATTCTGATCGCTTCTCGGCCTTTTTGGCTAAGACAGTGATTCAGGAACATAAATTTTTGTTTATACCCTGGTTGGTTTGTTCAGCCCGTCGTACATGGCGAAAGCCGATACACGACGTTAAACTGAACTTCCATCCATTTCTGCACAGACAAAGCAGCCAAAATGGCAGCAGAACAAAACATAGGTCAAACTGTTAATTTAAAACTATCTCTTTCTGAAATCAAAAAACATTTGAAACGAAGTTCATTCCAGAGGTGGGCTGAGGAGTTGGATGCCTACTCCGCAGCCCACTCCTGGCATATGAAATTCATTAAAGAAGGACTTTTCCTACCTGTCCCATATAAAATTCAAAATAGAATTTTCAGATTTTACACAGATTCAATCTACTGCAAATTCAAGAACACCCCCTGCCATTGTGGGGAAATTCTCAATCTTAAACATATTTTTAATCCCTGTGATCAAATAGAAACAGAACTACAACCTACCCTTCAAAAATTTAAACAAAACAATCTGTTATATAACGAAAAGAACATTTTAACAAAACACCATAACTTAGGTTGGTCTCCTATTATTTGGCTTGCCGAGACAGTTGGCCAGGCGTCATTTAAACATTTAATATAATTAATGATCTAAAACTACAATTAAGTTTAATGGGGACTCTGTGCTTGGGTCGGATCGGCATCCTCCCCCTCTCCAGCTCTGTCCCATCTCACCCGTTTTTAACAAAGCAAACAGATCACATTTTCCCTCAAACACAGACTCACACCTCCCCACGACATTTTTTCTTTTAGTCCCTTCCCCGGAGACGCCGAAACCTTGGTAGTTGTGGAGCATCGTCTTTCTTTCTTTTCCTTTTTGGAAGAGGAGGAGAGACTTTGGCTGGGTCTCTCAGGATGGTGACAGATGGTATCTCTTGCCAGCCTGAGACACCTCCGGGTGGTCGCTCCTATTGGCGACGCACCCGAGGCAACGCCCCTAACCGAAGGGAATCCTTAACCATAACCTTAAAACAACTAACCAGCAAGAAATAAAACAAAAAATACCCAAGTAATATTTAACATAATTAGTGGCCTCTGGCGGAGTGTCCCCTCACTCAACTTAGTAAATACTTTTAGTTAGAATTAGATATTATCAGTTATTGGGATTTGCGAGTGTGATATTGCTTTTATCCTATCTCAAGTGGTTTGCTGTTTATCACACGAGGTCGGAGACCGAGGGTGATAAACAGCAAGCCACGAGAGATAGGATAAAAACAATATCACACTCGCAAATCCCAATAACGGATATATACCGATATTTTACCTCTTTCAGATGATAATCAAACACACAACGAAGAAGCGAGACGGCCATGCATGCAGATCTAAAATAATACTAACCACTTCACCGTAGCAAGAAAATCCCACTCATCCACAAATAATATAGTTCTCCAAGTTAGAAAGTCGTGAGCTATTTTGATCTTGCACATTGATACATTATGAAAAGAAACTGATTATTAATCGAAACATGAACCTACTGGAATTTGCTGTGTAAGAAAATAGCCTTTACAATGACATATTCTTTTTACACTGCAATCACAGGCCATAGTTATTGTCATTTCGCCAATGACGAACTTTCAATGATGACGTAATTTCAGTGATTGCGTAAGTTCACTAAGATGACGTTTTTTGGTGTCCTGCTCAGAAGGCGCTATTTGCAGTGACACTAACTTGAATATGTGGTTGTCAGCTGCTAATTTTATCATTTGCAATTTCACTAAAACTTACTCTTCACAATATTTTTTTCAATGTAAAATGTTCATTATAAACAACCTTTTGCATTTATCTGGTTAAGGCATAGGGTTAGGAGTATGTTTGGGCTTTTTGTTTTACTAAACATCACTTGATGCAAATAAAGAAAATATGGCTTGAGTACTGCAGACAGTCGCATGCGAGTGTATGAGAATGATAATGATATGTCAAGATAAATAACTGTGACGTCAAGTTTCTAATAGCAACGGTGTATTCTTACACGCGTTTACACTAAGCCTATGGGTTAATATACGTAAATGATATGTCAAGATATTGTTTTATATCACAAGCTTCCAGGCCTCTTAGCACTACTTGAAGATCGGTATATAACTATATACATAAAGGTGAAAACGATACAGCCTCTCATAAGATTATTTTCGGGATGTTACTTCGTACACCTATTGGGAAGTACTACTCAATTTAATGATACACATTGGAGGAGCTAAAGCCCCTATAGTACAGCGGGTAAGCTAACCTATTGTGCATTTTTTGATAAAAGCACCAATTTTGGCACAGAGGTAGACCAATATATTATAAACAAATTTGGATGTGGAGCCATTGACCAACTGCCCCCTGGCGGCCATGGCGGCCATTTTCCAAAATGGCCGCCAGCAGACACCCAAAAGACACACAGAAGTGAGATAAAGTTTGCTGCTGAAGGTTTTAGTGAATGTTTATTGAATGTTTTGAATCAAGACATGCAAGATAGCTCTTAGTCACATTTTGGGAGATGCTGCTGTGCCAAAATTGGTGGTTTTATTAAAAAAAATGCACAATAGGTTTAAATATCCTAGGTAAACCGCACTACTATTGTGAATAGGCTAGATTTATTTAAGTTGTGGAAATGTTATCTGACCTTCTTCCTCTCTCTGTCAATAGCTATTCATGGACACTGCCCACGCCAATTAAGATGCCAAATAACAAATGTATTAACACAAGTATGCTAATTATATCGATAATACAACAACAATAACAGAACCAGATAGTGATAATTGTGGTGGCTTGCTCTTATCAGATCAATCCTGGGCATTTCAAATGATATACTTATGTGGTCAAGGGATACTGCTACATTTAATTATCATGTTAATTAACACATAATCTGCTAAATGCAAATGTGCAGATAAGTTCACTGTTTTACAGTCCCTGCGTACTGTCTGGAACAGTTCAGAATCTTCATCTTAAGTTTGTGAGTTCAGTTCTCAGAGCACACCCCGTCGCAAGCACACAGTGGTGTGCATTCCAGCCTGGCCTTCTTCCACTTGCACTTCTTGATGCAGCCCTTCTGACATTTGCAGGAGACAAACTCCCGGCAGACCTTGGATGCCTCGGGGAGCATTGTCCAGAGAGGTTCGTACATGCAGCTGGTCTTGATCCAACCCCAGTCGGTTGGTGATGGCAATGTTGGTGCAGAAACCAGGGCCTGATCCCAGACATGTCCACCCTGGTATACTGCTCGTCGGATGTGCTGCTTCAGGGCTGCACTTGTCGGTGGGATCAGCTGGACATTGCTCTTCTTTGCAAACATTTTGCGGCGTGCCTTGTTGATATCGGTTGCGGTGCTTGTTCTGTCGTAAAGCAGGATGACAAACCTTTCAATTGTGTGCATGGCATCTTCATCAATATGATCCGGTGCAGTGGACAGCTCAGTGAGTGTCTGGGTCAGCTGAGGTAGAGCTGTCCACACTGCCCATGCTGTCCTCTTGCCATGTCCGGCGAAGCAGGAGACCGTGTCGCAGCCCGTCAAAGCATGAAACATCGGTAGTGCCTGTGCTTTCTCAGGGCTCAGAGACTGTGCCATCTCATGGGCTGCCAAGAACCGAAAAGCCTTGCCCATGCCAAAGGACACTCACACTTCGGCTTCCTCCTCCAGGGTGCATGCCAGAGCCACTGCCAGGACAACAACATCAGTGTCAACTGTGCGGATGAGGATCTTCTTGTGGCCATTGTGAGCAGCGTGGGCGGCATGCAACATTATGCGGCTGTCGGCTTCTTCGTGGTTGCAAGGAGCCAGGGTTGCAGTATCTAGTAGCGGTGGCTTGCTCGAGACAGCATCTCCTTCAGTGATAACCAACTCCTTGTCTGCAAGCTGGAATGAGTCGTGGAGGACGCCAGAGAGGAAACTGAACAGCTCTGTCTTGTTCTCGTCGACTCTGAGGAAGCTGGCCCAGTTCCCGGGGATCGTTGCACCACCCACCACCCGCCTTCTCACTCCTTTTCCGCGCTTGGCTCTTGCTGTACCCTTCAACGAGTCTGTATTGTAGCGGTCCCACACCAGGTCCAGTCGCGTGGCTTGATGGAGTTTCGAGAGTATGTATGGCACAAAGACCTGCTGTGCATACTCGTTGAAGTTTTTTGCTGTTGCTGGCTTCAGCATCTGGATGATGACTGCTCCATCTAGCACAATGCAGCTGGTTGGAGGAACCTCAGACCTGGGCTGACTGAGGTCTTCTAGACAAGCGAGAAGATCACTCTTAACACCCAGCCGGATGCAACCGCCATCTGATAGTGCAGGGGGGCAGGTTTGGTTTTCATGTTGAAAGAATTCCTCTAGATTCCCATCCCGGTTCTGGCACCCAATATACAGACGAGAGAACAGGTCCACGTCATCTTGAGGAATTTCATCTGCTGCTTGCCCTTTCCCGGAGGTTTTGAAGCAGGCTGACCGAAGATTTTCAGTTTGTTTCTGTGGATGGCATCTTCTATGGGTTTCGTTCTCTCCACCAGGCATTCTCTGACGAAGTTGTCAAACTGCAGCTGACCCACTTCGTGTGCATGACGGAGGGCGTCTACAGCTCCAGGTGGCGCGATCTCCTTAGTGTCGAGTACCAGCAGATCTTGACTCTCCTCTTCAAATGGATTCCCGAAGTCCTCCATCACGTTGACCATTGACTGTACATCTTTGAGGAAAGCAGTCTGCACACTTGCTGACTGGTCATGGTGCCTTGTGTCTTGTGGTCTGTTCCCCGGGTAACTTTCATCCTGGAAGTCTTCGATGAGCCTGGCAACCTCTGGTCCTGCCACCATCCACCGTCGTAGAGCACTGGGGTTGTCAGTCAGGCCTACTGCACCTCCGTCTCCTTTGATGGCAGCATTGTTCTGCTCGTGGGCCTGATCGACGGGGATGGCGGAGAACGGCCTGTTTGTCTTCTGGACAGTAACATTCCCAGCTCAGAATTCCTGGGCTATTTCAGGGTGTGTCGTCGGCAGTTCCACCATGTCTCGCAGATGCACAGGGTTGGATCAAGACCAGCGGCATGTACGAAACTCTCTGGACAACGCTCCCCGAGGCATCCAAGGTCTGCTGGGAGCTTGTCTCCTGCAAATGTTAGAAGGGCTGCATCAAGAAGTGCAAGTGCAAGAAGGCCGGGCTGGAATGCACACCACTGTGTGCTTGCGACAGGGAGTGCTCTGAGAACTGAACTCACAAACTTAAGATGAAGATTCTGAACTGTTCCAGACAGTACGCAGGGACTGTAAAACAGTGAACTTATCTGCACATTTGCATTTAGCAGATTATGTGTTAATTAACATGATAATTAAATGTAGCAGTGTCCCTTGACCACATAAGTATATAATTTGAAATGCCCAGGATTGATCTGGTACACCGCAGGACTACTACCAACACATAAAGGAAAGAGGAAAAATAGCCTCACTATTAGATAATAAAACATAACAAACTAAATTTTAATGGTAACTCTTAAAACCATTTTTAATGTTTATAAATTTAAAACTACTTATAATGCACCAGATAAAATCATTTTAATGTTTGTTTTAACAACTAAAGCAATAGACTTTGGTCAAAATATATTTTAGATACGTTTATAAATTTTTAACAAGTTCACTAAGTTAATCATATCCTACATCAATTGGGATCTTAAACTTAACTATAATAAACTATTTTTTACTTGTCATTAAAAATAAAAACCTAATTAAACCAGATAAAGTCACAAACATATGTACAGAACTCTGATGTATATATTTTTGTACAGACAAACATTTTTAATAGTTCTTTTAAACTGGGTCACTCCGTGATCACTTGATCATGTAATAAAGGGGGTTCTTCTTTTAACAATAAAAAAAACATGTTTTTAAACGCTAGGTCCTGTGACCCTCTGGTCACTTAAACTTGTATAGCGGACCTTAACTTTTCACTTAAATGTAAATATTGTATAAAATGTTATGAAGGCCTTTGCCTCCTTTTTAAACTTTTTATAAATAAAGCTCCTTGAGCACAATATAAAAATTTCTTTTAACTGTAGCCCTGGGGTTTTTTAATCATAGACTTCCTCTCCCTGCCAGACATGTTAAAAGCAAACTGCTAAATATCTTTTAAAAATAATATTTTTTATCACTATAAAACTCAGATTTTATAAAAAGAAACCAAATTGCTTCTCTTAAATTTCTTTTCAAAAACTAAAACCAAAAAACAAACTCTAAAAAAACAATATCTACTTTGAATTCTTCTTCACCAAATCTATGCAATTTAAAAAACAAAATAAAAACTATCTGTATTCTTGATTAAAATCTTCCTTTTTTCCAGGATCTTTATAATTTCAAGTGCCCCAAATGGCCCTTTGGCCCAGCAGGCGTTAAATCTCTACTTTTCTCTCTGTCTATTTCTGCACAACTTTATTAAAATAAAATAAAACATTTTCCCATAACTTTATATAAAGAAATGTCCCACATGGCTTCGGCCGGGAGGACGTAAAGCAAATTTAAGAGACATTTCTGCTACCTCAACTAAATCTAAAGTAATGTCTCATATGACTTAGGTCGAGAAGACGTAAAACTTTATTCTCACCCATTTCTGCTTGACCTAGTTGTCTACACCCAAACACTATTCCAAAAGGCGGGCGTTAGACTGGAGGAGGTCTCCCAAGTGATTAAATATGAATATCCGCAGTGGGAACGAGAGGATCCTATTTACGATACTTCCCTACATCAAACATACTCTAAACAGAACGATCCAAATTTAATTACTATAGCTGCGAAGGAAAAAGTCTATAGTCTTCAAAACTACCTTCAAATTTTCACAGACGGTTATAAAATTAATGATCACACAGGATGTGCCTTCACGATTCCATCCTTAAAAATTTCAAAACTTTTCAAACTAAATAATAAAATGTCCATATTCAGTGCTGAGCTATGGGCCATCCTAGAATCCTGTAATTTTATAAATAGTCTTACAAACCCTCCAATCAGTGTTGTCCTCTTTACAGATTCCCTATCGTCCATTAAGGCTCTAGAGGGCAATACCAACATAAGACTTGAAATAATAAATGAAATACGTTTTTTGTTACATCAACTAAAACTTAAGGGAGTAAACATAATGATTTCATGGATCCCATCCCACTGCGGCATTAGTGGTAATGACCAGGCCGATCGAGATGCCAAAGCTGCTGCGATCGGCTTTAAAGGGACTCCTATTAACATCGGGTTGTCCGTTAGGGAAGCCAAAACCCAATTAAAAACCGCGATATTTGCCGAATGGAAAACCGAACTAGAAATATATGCGGGAGCACGCGATTATGACATCAATATAGAGAGAAAAGGCCTCTTCCTTCACGTGCCCTTCCCCATTCAAGCTCTAATTTATAAACTTAGAACAAATTCTATGATTTCCAAATTTAAACCCAGATTTTGCCAATGTGGCCTCATTATTGACATAGAACACTTATTTGTTTCCTGCCAACATATTAATAAAGAACTAAATAATTTTATATGTAAGATAAAAGAACATAAGATTATATTTAATAAAAACTCTATTCTAAATAAAGGTGCTGAGGGGTGGGCCCCTCTCATTTGGTTGGCAGAGGATATTTCCAGTGCCTCTTTTGGACATTATTTTAACTTTTTATCAAAAACAAATATTGTAAAATTAACTCCTTCCTTAAACAAATTATAACTTGATCGGCCTGCACATGGCCTCAAATGTTTAACAGTAACATGTAAATAGTTTTTAAAGTTAACTTCTCCGTAGTTGCCGCGCTTCCCTCATGAACAGGGATAGCTCAGAGTCCCCCCGCCTAGTGCTAGGACTTTGGTAACGGCTTTCCTCTGTCCGGCTTGGGGAGGAGGGGTCCCTCTCCCTCCCTCCCCCCAGCCCGGTCAAGAAAGAATCGCTGATCTCTTAATCAAATATTTTTATAAATGATAAAGCATTTAATCCCTGTCGGACCCCAGGCTTTGAAGCTGGTGGGGGAGGAGGGGGAGACTTCGGTCTCTCTGTATCTCCGTCTCCCCCCCCCCCCTGGCCGATCTGCCTTCCCTTGTAAAAATTTCCTTCTTTTTAACAAGTTTTGCTGAGACTCGGCCGTCAAATTTGCTTAAGGCCTCTGGAGTCTGTGGGTATGTAATTTTAACCTGTCCGACAGGGACCCATTTCAAGTTTTAAAAACTTAACATCTTTTTTTAGTATCAGTTTCTTCGGAGACTGACGCGACAAGATTAAAACCTCTTGAAAAAATGTTTGGGGGCCATAAATAAAAATAAAAGACCTTTTTATTATTTTTAAACTAAGTTTTTTGTTCTTAAAATAAGGGTGGTCCTGAAATTTTAATCATAACATAGCTCTTGGAGCCAACTTAGGCAAATTTTAAAATAAAGCATTTTATCCTAAAAAACATATTTATAGTGCAGAGCTAAAAGAGTCATGGCCTAAAAATAAATTTAAATAAAAACAACAAATATATCAGCTTACTTAAAAAGATCTAAAGTACTGAATACATTTTTTCCACATTTCTCTCTAACTCTATTAATAGAAAACTTAACTTTATAAAAAGAAATGTCCCACATGGCTTAGGCCGGGAGGATGTAAAACAAACAAAACATTTCTGCTTAGGACTAGGAAAATACTTGTGGCGGTGCCATAGCCAATGAGGTTTAACTGAGGCGTGGTCACCGCTACAGTTATCTGTATTGATAAAAAGTCGGGACTTTACTGGTTTCATACTGCCTCTGGGCATTGCCTCCAGTGTTGTTCCCACCATATTTGTATTTACAAATGTCCCATATGTGTCTGATTCAGACCAAGAGGACGTAAAACTCAATTTTCGTCACATTTCTGCGACTTTGTAACGGCTTTTCCCTGCCCGGCTCGGGGAGGAGTGGTCCCCCTCCCTTCCTCCCCCCGGCCGGTCATAAAAGGATCGCTGGTTTTTTAAATACTCTCTTAAAATAATGCAACCAATACCAAATAAGCATTAAATCCCTGTCGGACTAATGGCCCTGAAGCTGAGGTGGGAGGGAGGAGACTCTGGTCTCCTTTTTTCCTCCCCCCCTTGGCCGAACAGCCTTTTCCCTTGTATAAAACTTCCCCCTTTTAATGTATTGCCAAGACTCGGCCTCATTGGTTTATGGCCTCTGGAGTCATTGGTTTCGCACTTTTAACTTGTCCGACAGGGACCCATCTCAAATTTTAAAAAATACTTAATATTCCGTTGCGACGGTCTCATAGGTGACCAATGCGTTCAGATTACTTTGTATTTAATTTTTTTTATCTTTTTATAAATAAAGACAATTTGTTTGTAGATATGTTTTATAGACCTTCCTTCGAATTTTAAACTTTTGTATTGTTCTTAAAAAAGTGGTCCTGGAATTTTAATCCTAAATAGCTCTCGGAGCCAAAAACTTGGGCAAATTTTAAAAATAAAGTATTTTACTCTAAAAACAAGTTTTAAAGGTAGATCTAGACGAGCCATGGCATAAAAATAAAAAATTATTTAAAATACTTCAGTTTAAAAGTAAAACAAAAACATCTAAAGTACTTACAAAATTTCCGTAACCTTTTCCCAACTCTATTAAAAAAGAAAATCTAATTTAATCAAAAGAAATGTCCCATATGGCTTTGTGCCGGGAGGACGTAAAACAAACTTCAGTCAGACATTTCTGCTTGAGCGGGCCCATTGTTGGTTGTTAACGCGAGGATGTCTCGCGTATGCCTCCTTCAGTGGGTGCGCTCTCACTCGGTGTGTTGAGACCCTCCAGACTGCTGCCCCCCCCCCCCATGTGACAAGTGACCCGTGAGCTGATCTCCCCCAGGAGGAGGAGGACCCACTGACGGTTGTTGACGCGAGGTCACCTTGCGTACTCCTCCCTCAGTGGGCACGCCCTCACTTGGCATGCTGAGATCCTCCGGATCTTTTTTTATCAACAGTAAAATGCCATTGCCCCACATGGCCGAAAGGCCGCAGAGGGCGTAAAACCCTATTTCCACAATTCTTTCTGCTTACTATTGTTCGTTGCACAGAGGAGCACTTTTCGATTCTTTAGCCCTCTGTGCGAAACAAGAATTTCATTTCGTTCTACTAGCCAGTCAAGAAGAAGCTATAATTTCCACCCCAAACTCTCGATATTCGTGGGGTGAAACACTGTCACAGTAACCGGCATCAAAGCTAAGAAGACCATGCTGTCCTGTCGAGCTGAGAGGGCCATTTTGCTGTGTACCTGAACCGAGGGCTGGCAGGCGAGGAAGACGGGTCGTGTCAGTTGAGGGCCTAGCGTCTGGCTGACGAGTTTCAGGAAGCCTCGAGCGTGCTGCAGTTTCCCCAGACGGCTAGGTGTGTCAATAGTTTATTTTGGCATTCGGTTAGGATTTGGGGTTAAGCTTAATTGTCACGGGAAGGGCAGAGGTGGTAGTGAATTTTCTTGGTGATAGGGTGTGATAGGAATAGGGTGTCAGAGTAGGGATAGAGGAAAAAAAGCCACAATGACACAGGAGTCATTTCCTAGGGATGAAGGTTGGTTAAAATTACTTACTAGTCATGTCTAGGGAAATTGTCAGTTTAGGGGAGAAAATGTTGAGTAATTGTAGTCGGTTTGCCGAATCGAATTTTCAGGTTTACACTGTGATATGTGCGTAGTTAATTTTAAGGTGTGAATGTGTAAAATATTCTTAAATATTTCTAAATTAAGTGAATGAATGTGTAAACACATGACACCGCAAACAACGCCACAAGTAGGCAGGGGACAGATTTAGTGGGATGGAATAAGTCGACTCGTTTAAAAAACAATAGTATGAGTCATCAATGTAGGCTTCCCTATGTTCTTATGTGGGGGCGGGGTATGTGTGTGTAGGCCAAGTAAATATTTTCTGTTGTGTTGTTTGTTGCTGACTCATGCGCCAAGTCCAACCATGAGTTCAGTTTTTCCCTTACACGCATCCACACGGGCATAATGGTGGGTGATGTTGTAACTTTTCCAAAGCTAGGCCAGAGATTTATTACACACTGGGTTCCACACCTAAAATAAATTAAACCTGTTTGGAATAGACAAAGTTGCTATTGTCAGCTCAGGATTAAAATAGAATATAAAGTGTGAATGTGTAGAAAGAGAGAAGGAAACTAAAGAGATAGGCGCATAGATTTTAAATGATAAATTTTAGCTGGTTGTTGTTTTAATGCAGTTGGCTTTGCACCACTATGTTTTGCCGGAAAGCAGAGATAGGATGTGGTTTTTGTGAGCATGTATTTATGCTGCACGAGAATTTCGGGTGCATGTCGTTTGGAGACATACTTCGTGTTTCCAGTTTTGGGGGAAATGACAGGCTAGAAGTTTGTTAGACTAACTGTGTTGGTCACGTCTGTGCATTAGTGCACCTACGTGTGTAGTGAAGCGAGTTGTGTAATACGGGGATGTTTTGATGTAAATGATATAGTGGTGTCCGGCTATGCGGGAGTAAAGGGGAAATTTCGAAGATTAAGTTAATAGGAACATAGTGTTAAATAGTTTTATTTTGTTTTAAGCAGGCCTTCAGCTGTTGGGACTTCTGCTGTCCTTAAGCGGTAAAAGGGCCGCGAGGCCGAAAAGGAGCTGCATCGTTTGGGGAGAGGAGGCCCTCAAGTTTTAAGGCGTGATGCTGACCTGCGACATTGGAAAGGGCCGCGAGGCTGAAGACGAGCTAAACTGCGTGGAGTGGAGAGGAAGGTGTTGGCGCGTTGAACATTTTAAGGATGAATAGCGTTATATGGCATAGTGTGTTTGTGCCAATTACGAAATTACACTAACTTTATTGAGTTATCGCCACAGCAGTGACTTGGCGCGAAGGGACATAATAACAGTGTGTGTATGAATAGTGTGGGGTGACTTCCCTACATTTTATGAGTATATTAGTTGGGTAGAGGGTGTTTTATTAGTGGGTTATTGCCCTTGAACAGTGAGGGGCGAAGTAGCCAGTTCACTGCAGGGACTGTAACCAGTTTGAATTGACATTGTTTGAACAAGCCTCATTTTATTGTAGTTGTTTACCTGTGGGGTTGTTGCTTTGATGGTGAAAGGTGGGGTTAGCCATCTGTAGCATTTAGTTTATTAGTGTATACATTTGGGTGTAACCTTAGTGGTATTTCCTGTGAGTTGGTACTTGTTCATTCTTGGTGGGGTGGATGAGTAGTTACTAGTGTTAAGCTTTCATTTCTATTTTTTTAGGTTGATTCATTTTGGGTGAAGTGAGAGGTTCACACTTAGGACTTAATTGTAATTACAACAGTTGGTGGGAGTTTTAGTTGGAAAGACAGATCATTATTGTTTGGCACCTTTGTGTGTGATCTGGTCTTGAACTATACTCAAACCATCTGTTCTTTACTAAGCGTAGTTAATTGTAATTATAATGGTTGGTAGGGGTTTAGTTGGGTAGGTGGGTCTCTACAACAGTTTTGGTGATTGTTTGGCACCATTGTATGTGATCTGGCCTTGAACTATTCCAGTACCATCTATTTTTATTGTTGAGATAATAGGCTTAGAAGTACAGTTGAAACCGCTTAAGAAGAAGTCGCGTGTAAGCGGGTTTGCTGTAGGGGGTAAAGGGACGGAATTTAGTTCAAAGGAAACAAATTAGGTAAGCTTTCAGTTGTTGTTTCTTTTTCTTACATTCTTTTGTTTCAGCATTTATTTTGGATTGGGTCATTAAGTGGGGTTTATATTTTATTATCATTTGGACACTATTGTGGTGTGCAATATTTGTAAAGGGGCATTGTTTATTTATTGTTTTCAATCGCCTGGGTTTGTTTGTTCGGCGTCTTGATTGTGTGGAAGTGAAATTATTGGTTTGATTTTTAATAAATTGTTTTCGCTTTTACGCCTACTTGAAATCATTGTGTTTGTGTTGTTGGGGTGTTTACTTTATTTTCTGGTTCGTGTCTCGTTTTCACAGCTAACTTTTTTTTAATGGAGTGATTTATGTCCAGTAGGAAGGCATTGTCTGTGTAAGCCACCGTCGGTTTGCCAGCAAAGATATAGTTTACCCGACACACACACACACACACACACACACACACACACACACACACACACACACACACACACACTTTACTTTTCGCTGAGAAGCGGCGGTCTGTCAGTTGGGGAAAGGGATAGGGTTAGGATCAGACTAGGATTATTTGCACCAACCTTAAATGAAGCAGACTTTGAGATCGAGGGGCATAAACATGACTAGAGGATGACGTATGTTGTTATCGGTAGATGATGTGAATGAAATTCAATATTTCATGCTTTGTTTGCATTGCCATAAAAGATTAGACAAAGTGGAATTATGCTTTCAGAGCATAACTCAGAATTTTATTCTTTATAGTCTTATTCGCTCTTCTCCTCTTTCTCTGTTACAGTCAATCAGTTTGCAACCTGTCTTGCATTTACAATGGATGGATTTAAAACAAAAGGAGCCCAACATCTATCTGAACACAGTACCAAAACCACCCTCTTACTCTTCTGAATTTGTATGTAGCCTTTGCCTTTAACATCAGAGACCACTCTATCATTATTCTCCATCTTCGGAACACTTTGGGTACAGTGTTTTTCAACGTCACTTTTATTCAGCTCAGGTCATATAGTTTAGAAGCAGAGATCTGTAGCTTGCAAAAATAATGCTGACCTAAACATTTTGGGTTAGAAGCAAACATCTAGTCTGAATGGCTTGCCTACATGTCTATAATATGAAGGTAACTGTGGTGGATGTTGATTTTGGTCAGCCATTTTTTTGGCCGCCATGACACTTTCAAAATGGCCAATGAAATTCAGCTTATTTTGGCACATTGCAGATAAATAGTTACTGATGTATATAATATTTATGTGAATTATACCATTATTGAACGCAAAAAGTTCAAGCATGCAATTGCCCATGCATTTGAAACACTAATTCAACACCAAAGTTCAATTTTAACTTCTTTTATTCTCAAAAATATAATCTGCGACAGTGACGATACACACAGACTATAAAGTTTATGGTTTTTGCTGAATCCACTGAACACAAACATTGATTCGACATCAACACTTGATGCCAAAAAAGGTTAACAAGTCTTGACATAAAATAATCCATAATAAAACATAAAACATTCACTTTATTATCTATAATTGCAAATATAAGATAACCGATGTCACTGTAACAGCATTTTAATCCACAAATATGCACTTGCTATGAAAAAGAAAATATCAAAGTTACTAATTGTACCTTATTGTTTAATGATAAAATCATTCTTGTTGTGTCCAAGCAAAAACAATATGAACAAAATGCATCAAACACAGAAACGTTGATTTTGCATCTCAAAGATTTAATGTTATCTATGCATAAGTAACTGCACACACATTTCCAAGTAATGTCAAGCTTCTTGATATTTTCAAATCACTGTATAAAAATACTTTACTTCAACAGCTACTTGACAGCTATAATAGCTTTGTGTTTTGAAAATAATAATGATCATTTCTTGACTCAAACAGAACCTCGGTATGTTTCTCGGCAGCTCTTATACTTGGCATGCTTTGTTTGATTCGTTGTATAATCCAACAGTTACTGTTTTTTTTTTGCAATTGTCCTTGCACTGGCAAAGTTGTGTGCAACGAAGCTCAAAGCAAGGACATGAACACCGTCAAGTTGCACAGAATGCACAAGTATATGTCATAAATTCCTTTGTTAATTGTTGGGGTTCAAATACGTCACGACCATTCTCTTTCATAGTGGGTTTCCACCCACTGCCCAAAACTACAGGCAGGCATAGATGAAGTTCAAGGGCTGTCTTCCAAATAAGGGCTTCATGCTTAGGTGGCAGATTCTCCACAACATTTTTCAAGCTGTGAAAGAGATCACCTTGTTGAATGGACTGTTTCTGTGTGCTTGGTCCCTAAGTTTGCAGACTGTGATGGAACGCGCATCCCACTTTCTCCTCTACACCCCCCCTCCCTACTATTCCGGCCCGCCACTCTTTGATCGCCACTCTTTGATCGTGTGGGTCCGCTGACTATCCTGTGACATCACAGGATTCCCCGATTACAAGCCATGTTTCTTTGTTCTCCCATTTCCCCCCAGTCAGGCGGTTTTGACACGGACATTGTAGTACAAAACATGTGACGGCGGTTTATACTAAGACTCGTGATCTGTAGCGTTCTCTCTTGTCTGCTACTACTAACCTATGAACGTCCACCACAGATTTGAAATCAAGTGGGAAAATGCATAGTGGGAGGCAAAACTCTTAGTCTAGTCACAAGCAAACTAAAACCTGGCTGAGTCAACACTGTAGGAACAAACCCTCCACTGTTACCTGCCAGTCATACTATTAGCCCAACTCGTAAGTAATATTGAATGTGTTTGGGTGTTAAACTAATTGCTTTATATTTACTTTTGTTTGATTCTATTTTAGATCTAGATCCTATGTTCCATGTTGAATAAGTAGTAGAGGTGTCAGTGAAAAGAATTGGTAAATATGCTGTTCTAATTATGTGCACATATTCATTCTTATGTTTGATTTTTACTTTAACTCTTTTGGTGCAAGAACCGGATTCTATGCCAACTTTTACTTATCTTTTTTATACATATATGTGTATGTGTGAAACTACTTGGTTGCAAACTTGCAGCTTTTGGTTTATTCCCTTTGCATTCCTTTCCAAGTGTTGGACTGAGAGTGATATTTGTTGGCTTGATAATAGATTTTGATCTATTTTGTTCCTGAATCATACCAGTTGATTCCAGTACACATGTCACGTTTTATTTCAGGTTGACAACTGAAATTCATATTATTTTTCATAGTGCTATTGTGCAAGTGCAGCCTTCTAGCTGATTGGGATCCACTAATCCCCGCCGGCTGAAGCCCATATCTCTAATCCATAGAGATAGACACCCATAAGTCCCTGAATGGTCTTGCTCCTTCTTATCTCGCTGATCTCCTGAACCTTTACACACCTCTTAGACAGTTACGCTCCTCTTCTGACACTTCTCTCCTCCAGATCCCTCGTTACCGCACCAGGACTCTCGGTGAACGTTCCTTCTCTTTTCAGGCCTCCTCTACTTGGAACAAACTCCCTCTTCCTCTCCGTTCTGCCAACTCCCTTTCTTCATTTAAGTCTTCCCTCAAAACCACTCTCTTCAAATCGTAGCCTGCTCTGTTCTTTTGGAAAGTAATTTTTGTCCCTTCTCTGCGCGTGTGTTTGTGTGCAGTGTGTGGTTTGTGTGGGCGTGTGTTGTGTTGTGTGGTGTGGTGTGGTGTGTGTGTTTTGGTTGTTGCTGTTGTTGTTGTTGTTGTTGTTGTTGTTGTTTGTCTTTGTTTTGTTGGGGGGGGGGGGGGGTATTCATTTATTTGTTTATTATTGTAAGCGCTTAGGGCTTGTTTAAGATTAAACGCATATAAATGCTCATTATTATTATTATTATTATTATTATTATTATATTTTCCTGTGATTCACAGCAGGGCATCGTGGTCAGGATTCTGCCTAAAGGAGAATACTATTGCATTCGTCAAAATTCTTTTTTTTTCTTTTTCTTCCCTTTTTTTCGTCTGATTTGCCTAACATTTTCAGCAAAGTTGCAGGACGTTATGGGTATGTGAAATTTGAAATATTAAATGATTTCGCCGAATTTTCGGCAAGATATGGCCGAAAAACCGCGAAATCGGCAAAATTTCAATCTTGAATATATCAAAAACGTCTGAACAGAATTCGTTCATATTTTCAGAATTTACTAAAAAGTAGATTTCCAACATTCCTGTTATAAAACCGAACCGGAACAGCCGTGTGTACCGCAGAGAAAGCGTTCGCCTACTTCGCTCGTAAAGCACTTTCTTTCACTGCGGTACAGTCCACACTTCGTGCAAGCATTTCCAAAATGGCGGCTCCCGTCGATGATCCACGAGTATTGTTGACGATTAATTTAGAGGGCTTATAAACATTCTTCTTTCATAATTACCCACAATCGACAGTTTGATTTTGCTTTTATTATGGTTGCGGTCTAAGGGGCCGAAGGGGTTTGATTTTCCAAGATTTTTTTAACCGTCTACAATACGCCTAGGCCTAATGTACATAGATTGTGCTGGTGGAGTGTATGACATGAACTCACATGCATGCAGCCTGTGTGCCAATTGCATGTCTAAATGAAGACTTTGGGCGTGGGGCAGGATAAACATCCCCAATAGGATTGAAGCAATAAATAAATGAACGTGAACCCGCCGTTCACCCTGCGTCTGCCTTCCATTTCACAGATCAATTATCGACTACATCGTCTTTAAAAAGCTGAATTATTCGAATGCCAGTCATGCCAACTCGGCCCCGGGTACAGGTCAGCTCGGCCTCAAGACCTGCATGGTCATTTCGTCCTCGGGTTCACTCGAGTTTATTAACGTTAAAATCGAGTAATCTTTCTACAGTGGAACCTACCACTTAAGACCTTTCTCATTAAGAGTCCCTACCACTTAAGATCTACTTCTCCTAGACATTGACACACACACACACACACACACAACACACACACACACACACACACACCACCCCCCCCCCCCCCCCCCCCCCCCCTCTCTCTCATTTTATGCTGTTGTATCCCCCACCCTTTTTCCACAAATTACACCAGATTGCACTATTTTGCTTCTCAGATTAAAAACGTTTCCGGGGGAGCATGCCCCCGGACTTGGTGCTTCGCACCTTTGATTAGATGAAAATCCGTTTAACGTCCTCCGGTCTGAAACAGACACATATGGGACATTAGTAGATATAAAGATAGTGGGAACGATCCTGGAGGCAATGCCCGGAGGCAGTGCAACTCCAGGAAAGTCCTGAATTTCTAACGATACAGATGTATGTATTTAATGTATACAGATAAAAAAACCAGGTTATGTTTAACGTCTTCTCGACCGAAGTCATATGAGAAAAAAACGTGCTGCACCTTTGATTAAATAGCCCCCATCCCTTAAAAACTTAGGTCAGGCCCTGTCAGACACACAGATACAAACACCCATACAGCCCCCCCCCACCCCCCCCCCCACACGCGCGCACACACACGCCCCTCTCTCTCTTTCTGCTTTAGCTTGTGGCTAATATATGAGGTCTAAAAAACACCTGAAAACAAAATTACATAGAGTTGGGCTGGTCGGAAACGAGGCCGACTTGGACGGACACGAGGCCGAATTGACTCATTGGGCGAGGCCGAAACGACCAAAAAAAGCGGGGCCGAAATGGCACGGGGCCGATCTGACCAGACACCAATTATTCACTATCTATTAGTCATTAACTCTTTCATCGCCAAAGTCGCATTTTAGCACCACAGTGATTATAATACACATGTCACTAAAAGGCATCAACTTGGGGTCTATTATCCAAAGACCCTATTGTCTTAGTTTTGGGAAGTAAGGATGGGCCTTATTTTATATATTTCACAGAAGAATCCCCAATACTGCAGATGGATTTTGCTCCCTACCCAGGTAAATTTTAATGGAAATTTTTGGGCTGAAATATGGTTGGCGGTGAAAGGGTTAATAAAGGCAGAATATGTGAAGGAAACTATTCGTATGCTGAAATTTAAATATTACACTGATTGGCCATAATTTGGCACAAATATGGCCGAAAATGGCCAACATTTAAATCTTGAATAACTTGAGAATGGCTGCACGGATTGTGTCAGACATTCCCAGTATTTTATGAAAAGTAGTATCGCGGATTCTGAAAAAGATGACGTCAATCGCCTATTACGTCCCTTGACGTGACTCAATATCCTGTCCACTCCATTCGTGAACATGCTTTGTGAGTGCGTCGATTCATCTTGAAAATGAAAGCTTTTGTGTTGAATTCCCACCAATTATTGTGAAAGAGTCTCGTGATTACTTCGTACACACTGAATGTAGTCAATTTAACATATTTTCCCGACATTCCAGCCGACGGCGAGTTCACGACAGGCAATATACCTAGTTGCATGGTGACGCAGGGGGACGAGACAGCCTACAGATCTGCTGTTGCTGACATGGCTGCCTGGTGCCAGGAGAACCATCTGCTTCTCAACGTCAGCAAGACAAAGGAAGTCATTATTGACTTCCGGAAGAACCCTCCTGCTCCTCTTCCTCTGCAGATCAATGGTGACCAGGTTGAGAGTGTCCAGGAATATAAGTACCTAGTTGGACACGTCTCTCGACTCCAAGCTGGACTGGTCCAGGAACGTCGCTGCCATCCTTAAGAAGGGGCACCAGCGCCTCTACTTCCTTCGGAAGATGAGGTCATTCAACGTCAAGCCCGCCATCCTGATGATGTTTTACCAGGCCATGGTGGAGAGCATCCTGTCCTACAACACCCTTTGCTTCTTTGGCAACCTGCGTGCGGCAGATGCCTCCAGACTGCACAAGCTGACCAGAACCGCCAGCAACATCATCGGGCGTCCACTGTCCTGCAGGCCCACCACGACAGGAAAGCAGTCAGGCGGATCCGGGCTATCCTCGCCGACCCATCCCAAGGGAGAAGGGGGGGGGGGGGGGGGGGCAGACAAGGAATGGAGTGGGAAAGGGTGTGGTGGTGGTGGGGGGGGGGGACAGATAGGATTGGAGGAGGAAAAGGGAGGAGGGATGGGATATGGACAAGAAGAGAGGGCGAAAAGGAGGTGTGAGGGGAGAGGGTTAGGGGTAAGGAGGGGGAAGGGGGAAGGTAATCAGGGTGAGGGGGCAGTTAATATTTCTCTGTGAGACTTCATTTCAACTGTTAGGGATCGATGTCATTCTTTCATGCGCGCGTGTGTGTCTGTATGGGTGGGTGTGAGTGTATGGGGGGGGGGGGGGGGGGGGGGGTGGGGGGGGGGGGGGGGGGGGGTGGGGGGGGGGGGGGGGGGGGGGGGTGGGGGGGGGGGGGGGGGGGGGTTCTGTGTTATCTTGTTCAATATTATAAGTCATTATTATCATTTTGCTATTATGATTGATGCTATTATTGATGTCATTATTATCAGAAATAGGCCTATTGTCCTGCTTGATGGTTCTACTGATGCGTTATATCATCACCATCATGATCATCATCATGATCATCATCATCATCATCATCATCACCATCATCATTATCATCATCATCATCATCATCATCATCATCATTTCTGTTTTTCTTATTATTACTACTAATATTAGTATTGGTAGTGGTGGTGGTTCCCATTTTACTTATTCATTATTTATCATCATCTTCATCATTATCACTGTTGTTGTAGTGATTGTCCACTTAACTTTTTTAATGCACACACTTATCCACTTGCACACACACACACATATGCATGCGCATAGACGCATATATACATGCACACGCACGTACACACACACACACATACACTCACATGCACACACACACACTCTCTCTCTCCCACACATACACCAGCTTCACACAGTATGAATGTGTCAGTACACCAAAGACTAGGTCACACAGAAACCCAGACATTTTTGTATCAAATAACAACACTTAAGGCTCTTGGAAATGTCCATCTTAGTCAGACACACAGACAATAGGATGAAAGAGAGCGGGAAAAAGCCTACCTACAAATAATTTTTAGTCCGTCACCAAGACGGACTATTGCGATGGGCTGGTTTGTATTTTTTTTCCCCTTTTTTTTTCTGTCTGTCCCAAGGATATCTCCCGAACCGCTTGGCCGAATCGCGTCAAATTTTGTGTGAAGGTGTGCCTCCTTAATAGGAAGAGATCGGCGCAAACCATTTTGCCGTCGTGACCTTGACCTTGACATACGACCTTGAAAACCGAAAATCTATTTTTAGCCATATCTCGGGCACCGATCAACATAGGATGTTGAAACTTGGTATGAAGGTGGTTTGGCTTATGCCCGTTCTGATGATGGCATACCGATCAAGGTCAAGGTCAAGGTCAAAAAGATCGCTGGAGCCTGAAAATCGGAGGGTCATTTTTTTCTCCTTCTGTCTGTCCCAAGGATATCTTTCGAACGGGTTGACAGAATCACGTCAAATTGTGTGTGCTGGTGTGTCACCATGAGAGGAAGGCATCCGCGCAAACCATATTGCCGTCGTGACCTTGACCTTGGCGTACGACCTTGAAAACCGAAAATCTTTCAGGGGCCATAACTCCCACACCGTTAGTGTTAGAGTCTTCAAATTTGGCATGAAGGTACTTTGGCTTATGCCCGTTCTGATGGTGGCATACCGATCAAGGTCAAGGTCACGGTCCGGGCGATCCGTAGGCCTTGAAAGTGGTAGGGGTCTACACATTGGGTTTTAAACCATATTTTCCACATTGGTACTTGACAGAAGCGCTTCAGATTGTGTGTGGAGAAGAAAACATCCGAGCATAAATTATCACCATGCTGACCTTGACCTTGAAGTGTGACCTTGAAAACCGAAATTTCCTTCTTTGCGCTATATGTTTCTTCTTCAAGCTGTATCTCGTGAACTAGAAGACAGAATCCCTTCCAATTTTGTGTCAGGATGTGACACTCTACGGGGTGTCGCAAGTGCGTGGCATTGCTGGTGACGGACATGTCTGCCGCTCGGCGACGCCCTTGTTAAAAAATAAAAGGGGGGGTAGGAAAAAAAAGGGGAAAGGGAGGGGGGGGGGGGGGGGGGGAAGAAAAGGAACAAAGAAAAAAGGAGGAAAGGAAGGAAAAAAGAAAAGAAAGGGTTAAAATGAAGGCGGAAGTGGTGGTGGGTTGCATGATGAGTGAGCAAGATAGCGGAGAGCGGATGAATGATTGGGTGTGGTGTGAGAGTTACATATTTGTTAATGTAAATGTATGTTTCATACTTTTATTTAATATTTTTTATTTTACACAAGTTTCCATGTGCGTTGTACAATGCCAGGGGCAATAAAGAAACAATAAAGAAACTTACGACATGACTTATGTAGGCTAAGTCTAGATATAGATCTAGACTATTTTGTTAACAGTGTGTTGAGGGAAGCAATGCATCTACAAAGCAGTTGCGAAAAAAGACGAAACATGCTTTGGCAATGTAACAACGAGCCAATTTTATCACTGAATTCATGTCGAATAAGTGATGATTCATTGGATTTTACTGGGAATCGTGCGTCAATCGTAAAACAATAGACCGACATAGATCAAGAACTTGAGCTACTCTGATAAAAACAGAAATTTCTGGGGTTTTGTAATTATTTGTAAATTATTATGGGCCCTTGCACGGGCTCTGCAGCCAAAGGGATGGGCTGGCCTTTGGGGACTTTCCTCAAGGCCAGCTGTGTCCCCAAATCCCTTTGGCCGAGAGAGTGGGGAAGGCATCTCCGCAAATTATCGCCCAGCCCGTCAGAATAGTGTCTGTCCCCTCTAGCTGCTATCTGGCAGTCATTGTCGGAAACGACAGACTAGCATACAAAATTAATGTGCACAAATCAGCAACGCACGCACGCGCACACACACACACACACACACACACACACACACACACAGACGCGCGCGCGCGTCTTGATGTAGGCCCTAGTGCTTTAAAAAAAAAAATTCAATTACTTTCAATCTGTTTTAATTATTTGCATGAAATGACTTTTAAAATTAAGCAAGGAGGAGGAATTGTCAGAATTGTTCATTTTTAATGTACAAGTGTAAAATTTGGCATGATGGTTGCTTATGATGTGTCTATCAATTCCTGAGGTAGGGACATTTGCAATTCAGCCTTTAACCCTTTCAGTGCCACGGGTATTTTTTATTGTGGAAATTTAAAACAAATTTTTTTATAGAGCTGTGAATACCCGTGCATTTCATGCATTAAGCATGAAATGTGGCATGATAGTTTCTTATGGTGTGTTTATCAAATTCTGACTTACGGACAGTTTGAATTCAGCCTTTAACCCTTTCGGTGCCACGGATATTTTGATCGCAGAACATTTAATTATTTTTTTTTTATAGTGTTCTGAATTGTCATGCACTAAGCATAAAAATTGGCATGATGGCTTCTTATGGTGTGTTTATCAATTTCTGACAAAGAGACATTTTTCAATTAAGTCTTTAACCCTTTCAGTGCCAAACGCATTATCATAGCATATAGTTATAAATTAAAAACATTCTAGTGTTGTGAATTTTCATGCAATAAGCAGGCAATTTGGCATGGTAGTTTCTTATGGTGTGTTTATCAATTTTTGACATAGGTACATTTTCAGTTCAGCCTTTAACCCATTCAGTACCAAGGGAATTTTGATCGCGAACAGTTATACATTTTTTTTAAATTCTAGTGTTGGGCATATTCATATAAGAAACATGAAATTTGGCATGACGGTTTCTTATGGTGTGTTTATCAATTTCTAACGAAGGGACATTTTCAGTTTAGCCTTTAACTCTTTCAGTGCCAGGGGCAGTTCATTGCGGACAACTTTAATTAAAAACAATTCTAGTGGTGTGCACTTTCATGTAACAAGCATGGAATTTGGCATGATATTTTCTAATGGTGTGTTTATTTATTTCTGACGTAGGGACATTTTCAATTGAGCCTTTAACCCTTTCAGTGCCACAGGCATTTTTCGCAGACATTTATAACTAAAACAAATTCTAGTGGTATACATTTTCGCGAAATAAGCATGACATTTGGCATGATAGTTTCTTATGGTGTGTTTATCAATTTCTGACGTAGGGACACTTTCAATTCAGCCTTTAACCCCTTCAGTGCCAAGGGCATTTGGCTCGAGAATGGTTATAATTAAAATAATTCTAGTGTTGGAAATTTTCATGAAATAAGCATGAAATTTGATATGATAGTTTCTTATGGTGTGTTTATATCAATTTCTGATGTATGGACAATTGCAGTTCAGCCTTTAACCCTTTCAATGTCAATGGCATTTTGATGGCGGACAATTAAATTTGATTTTTAAAAAAACACCCAGTGTACCAAGCATGCAATTTGGCATGATGTTTCCTCAAGGTGTGATTTCTGATGTAGGGACATTTTCATCATCCTTCTTTAATCCCTTCAGTGGCAAAGGTATTTTGATCATGGACAGTTATGATTAAACGAAAATTCTAGCAAGGGACTAATAAGGAAAACTAAGCATAACCCTTTTTTTAAGTAAGTGGGAAAAGGCTAACTGTTGAAAGTGGTTCTAGGCTGATATATCATATACTTCACTGTCAGTATATAGCTATAACGAAGTTCTTAATATGCAAAAAATACCTTATTCCTTCCCTCTCCAGTCACATACTCATGGGTTGTTGAACACACACCTCCCTCCTCTTTTTGTGTGATTTGCACTTACATTATGAAATGGGTTTGCTTTCTGATGGAGTGACTAAAAAGCTTGGCTGTGTAACAAATTGATAGCAGGCATTGTTATTAGTCATTCTCATTGAGTATAATAATAATAATAAATAACATTTATAGAGCGCCCTTTCTCTCTTGAGCTCACGGCGCTTCACAATTGTTTAAATAAATACATAAATCATAAATAAGCTACTACAATATCAACTATCACAAACATTCACACAGCCACAACACGCACGCACGCACACCCACCCACCCACAATGTGGGGGACATCATTTTAAGGCAGGAAACAGGACAAGGAAGAGATCAGAGGTATTGCCGGAAGAGGTGAGTTTTAAGAGCGGTTTTGAAAGACTGGAAAGATTTAGCAGAACGAAGTTCATATGGTAGGGTGTTCCAGACAGAAGGGGCGCTGAAAGAAAATGAACGTTCACCATTTGCCTTAGTGTTAGTACAAGGAATAGAAAGGATAAGTTTGTCAGAAGAGGAACGGAGAGACCTGGAGGGTGAGTACAGGTGAACGAGATCAGAGAGGTAGGCAGGACTAGATGAATGGACAGCATTGAAACAGAGGCAAGCAATTTTATACTTTATTCTTGCCTCGACTGGAAGCCAGTGTAAGGTCTTGAGGTGGGATTTGATGTGGTCTGTACGAGGGACTTTAAGGATTAACCGAGCTGCATTGTTCTGAACTTTCTGAAGTTTGTTGAGGAGGGTTTGAGGACAGCCTACAAGTAGGGAATTGCAATAATCGATGCGAGACAGTACAAAAGCTGATACTAGAGTCTTTGTGGCTTCAACTGTGAGATAGTGACGAATGGCACTAATACGGCGGAGTTCAAAGTTCACATTACGAATCAGAGTCATGACATGAGTGATCATAGTTAGTTGACAATCGAGGGTTACACCAAGGTTTTTAGCTGATTGACAGAAAGGGACGGTAGCATCGCCAATGACAAGAGAGTCAGGAAACTGAACAGAGGTGGAAGTTTCTCTGAGTGGAAACAATCATTGCCTCAGTCTTATCTTCATTGAGTTTTAATTTATTGGAGGTCATCCAGGACTTGACATCTGAAACAGTATCCTGCATGGACAAAACTAGATCATCAATTTCATTAGGCTTAGAAGACTTCTGCAGTTGGGTATCATCAGCGAATGAGTGATGGAGAGCTGAATGCCTGGACATGACGTCTGAAAGAGGAGAAGTGTAGAGAACAAATAGAACAGGCCCCAGGACTGATCCCTGTGGCACACCACAGGAAACAGAGGCTGGGGAAGAGTTGGTGTCCTGAATGGAAGCAATCTGGGTACGGTTAGAAAGATAAGAGGTGAACCACTGGAGAGCTTTACCACTGATGCCGAAGACAGATTCCAAACGAGAAAGAAGAGTGTTGTGGTCAATGGTATCAAACGCTGCTGAAAGGTCCAAGAGAGTCAGAACTGAGAGTTTTCCTTCATCAAGAGAAAGAAGAAGATCAATAACAACCTTTACTAAAGCAGTTTCAGTATTGTGACCTGGTCTGTAAGCTGACTGAAAAGGATTGAATAAATCATTAGAATTGAGATGGCCAGAAAGCTGTGAGAGAACAATCTGTTCCATGATAGATAGATTTGAGACAGGTCTGAAACTTTTTAAATCATTGTGGTCTAGTGAGGGCTTTTTGAGTAGAGGTTTGACAATGGTAGTTTTGCAGACATTAGGAAAGAGACCAGAAGACAGCGAATCATTGATTATTTTGGTTAGTACAGGTAACACAACATCCAAACATTCATACAGCAGAGAAGTGGGAATGGGGTCAAGGTCACATGTTTTGGGTGGAGACTTTTTCAAGATCTTCAACACATCTTCTTCGGTGACAGGAGAGAAGTGAGAGAGTGAATTGCCAGTGAAAGGTTTGCCTAGTGGTTGAGAATCTGTTAGCTGTTTATCAAGTTCATTTCTGATTGCTTCAACTTTCTTGCAAAATAAATCAGAAAAGATGTTAGGCAGAGTGGAAGGAGGATAGATAGTGGGCAGTTGGACAGATTTTGTGCGAGCAGACAAGCTGTTAGTAATATGATAGAGTTATTTGCTGGATTTGGACTCAGAGATCTTGCTAGAGTAAAAAAGAGTCTTAGCTTTGCCAACAAGAAAAGAAACAAAGTTCTTAGCTTTAGTGTGGATTTGTTTGAGAACAGTCAGTCCACCCTTTCCCTGCCTCTCCGCTTGTCTCCACTGATACTCTGCACGTCTCCGCTCCCTCTTTGCTTCCACAAGCTCGTCACCGAGAAGCCCGAACCAGGGACTGGTGGCCTTTTTCAAGGACACCACACGGCTTGACGAAGGCGCATGACGGTCCAACACGGCACTCAGGGACGCGTTGTACTGAGCGGCTGTGCAGTCCTCGTGGGACCCCAGATCAGCCTGCAGATCCTCCTGGAATGCCGCTCTGTCGATGGCCCGGATGTTCCGGATGTTGCAGCGGACAGGAACAGCAGATGGCAGCTCCATGCTGAAGACAGCAACAACACAGGAGTGATCTGACTCCAGACCACAGTTCACCTCCGTTGACTGGAGGACTCCCTTCCATGCTGAAGACAGCAACAACACAGGAGTGATCTGACTCCAGACCACAGTTCACCTCTGTTGACTGGAGGACTCCATCGCTGGGTCTGTCAATTACCAGATCCAGGGTATGTCCACGCTTGTGGGTTGGTCCCTCTACAGCCTGACGAAGATTGTACATGTGGAGGAGTTGAAGGAATTTCACAGCACTACGATCATCGATCATCGGAGGAGTCCACATGAAAATTGAAGTCACCCAAGACACAAAGGTTGCCATGGAGTGTGTTGCAGTGGTCTAAAAGTTCAGGAAACTGATCAAAGAACACAGACTCAGTTAACTTGTTTGATTTCGTTGGCGGTGACCTGATTCCCTTATTGCGATTAAGCTCAAAAGAAGATGCTCGTGGTTTGGTAAGATCAACCTAGTCGTGTGACACAGAATTGAACACTTGTATTCAAGAAAAATAAAATCGATCAATCAATGCTTCATTGTATTTGCTTCAGATCACCTTTAAGGCTGTGTCAGCCCAATCGACATAGGATAGAACAGCAAAGCTACATCAAAATGTTGTTATGCTCTTCATAATTATGCGGGATAGTCTTTAGCTATGACAAACTCCTAGCATAACATCGTCAGTCTTCCAAATCCTCCGAAGTTGGAGTGTGGCTGCAAACGTGTCGGGGTAATCAAAGTGGTCACATAGTGTTCTCATTCCTAGCTGGTGCATTTGCATTTGTTGGGATGATCCCTGAAATCTTTTAGCCAGGGTATGACAACGACAACGACAACATTTTGCTTCAGTAAGGAAATAAATTGGTTTATGCGATGGGGTAAAAACAATACAGGACTATAATCAATCACATAATTTTATTTTATTAAATAAAAAACACATAAACACAGCACTCACACAACATACATAAAAAAAAGTACACCCTCCCACATCACAACCTCGTTCAAGACGTCAACGTTTACGAGTACATCCACCCCCCCCCCCACCACACAATCTCTCTCTCTCTCTCTCTCTCTCTCTCTCTCTCTCTCTCTCTCTCTCTCTCTCTCTCTCTCTCTCTCACACACACACACACACACACACACACACACACACACACACACACACACACACACACACACATTCACGTGAGCGCGCACACACATCAATACAAACACAATCTGTCTATGTCTCTCTCTGTGTATGTCTCTCTCTCTCCCTCTCTCTCTCTCTCTTTCACTCTCTCTCTCTCGCACACACGCACACATTATCTCTCTCTCCCTCTCTCTCCCTCACACACACACACACACACACAGACACACACACACACACACACACACACACACACACACACACACACACGCGCGCGCACGCACGCACGCACACACACACACACGCACACGCACACGCACACACACACACACACACACACACACACACACATACTATTAATAGGCTTATATTCTTTAGTTCATGGCTTGTGCTTCCTTGGCATTGGAGCATTGTTTGCTAATGTCAATCAAATTCATTTTTATGATTTCATTACTCTCACACACATACGCACACAAAAAGCAACAACAAAGACACACACATGCACGCGCACGCGTGCACACACACTCACTCACACTGCCCCCCCCCCCCCCCCTCCCCCACACTGGCTTTTTACACTCACTACTCTCTCTGCCTGAGTACATCCTATAATAATCTGGTAGGGCCAGGATAGATCTAGGTTTTCAGCAAGCCCCAAAAAGGGGGCAGAATTGTCAGCTGGTTGACTGTGGGCAAGAAGCCTAGAAGAGCGTGCATTATCAGATAATGATTATCTAGATCTAAACCTTTTCTTCCAGTTCAATCCGTTGAAGTCATTGCCTACTCTATCAATGCACACATTCTACATTATACACAAGCACAATCGTAATACACTTACTCACATCTATAATCGATTAGAATTTTGTGATGTCCCTGTGCTGATCTAGTTGTGTCGTTCCCTGGCTAAAAGACTATGGATCATCCTAACAGCCGAACAATTGAATTTTTTTAATTTTTTATAATGAAATATGAAAAGGACAAAAAGCACACACACACACACACACACACACACACATACAAAAAGAAAAAAGAAAAAAGAAGGAGAAACAAAAACAGACAAGAACTGACCAAATCAAATAGTAAGAAAAAATAAATAAAAAATAAAAAAAATAAGCAGACCAACAATCAAAACAGGAATGCATAATCGAGCATGAATGCACATATGTTAGTATGGAATAACCTGAGCATTGAAACCAATAGTAAATAGATAACGGTATTAAAAGTAGCGGTGGTAATATATGTGAACAGGCAGTGCCTTAGATGCATACTATGTTCAAACAATATGCATGCATGGGTCGCATTACATTATGCATCGACAAAAAATCAACAGCAAAAAACAATGACTCATTTTCGTAGGGCCTGAATATTAGCACATGAGTATTTTTATGTCTGAGAATGACGACTGTACAGTGTGGGTTAATTTTCATCCAAGAACAAGGCTTTGTATGGCAACCACTCCAAAACAAATTTGTCATACATAATTTTTTTTTTAGCAAGATATTCCTGAATTTGATATCTATATTTCAGCTTTCTTAAAAACCCTAGTAACTCTGGGATGTGCTTGTCGAGTTTACATTTGTACAAGAATTGTTTGGCAAATAACACAATGAAATATACAGTTTTATCAATATGTAAGTTTTTGTCAGAACCCAATATTACTAAAGGTGCTGTCATTTGCATATTATGTGCATGTGTACATTTGTCGTTCATTAAATCAGCTAGACTCTTCCAAAAACGTTGAACAAAAGCACATTGCCAGAACATATGGATAATATTGTCTTTTGAAGTATTGCAGAAACTACAACGGTCATTTTCAGCCACTCCCATCTTTTTTAATATTACATTTGTACCTATGCATCTGTGTATTATTTTCATTTGAAACCACTTCATCCCAACATCTGACACTTTATGAAGATAAAGAAAACACTTTTCCCAGTCAATATCAACATTCAATTTATCATTCCATTTTGTGCAGCACCTTGGGCGAGTTTCATTATCAATACATATATCGTAGTATACCTTGCAGCCTTTATGTATCGACATTAGTTTCTTTAAGCATACAGGAATGTCTAGATATTTGTTATTATCAATATTTATACCTGACTTACGTATGTAATTAGTTATTGCTGCTCTATACCCATAAAACCTAATGTAGTTTATATTAAGATTGTATGTGTCTTTAAATTGTGCATATGACATAAACTGTCCATTTTCCAACATAAAATGTGCTATACAGTATACTCCTTTATCCACACATACTACATCTTTAATGAATGTTTTACCCATCTGTATTCTATTATTGTAGAAAACTGGCTCTGAAAGGAGTTCACCTGAGTTCTTGCTTATAATTCTATAAAAAAAATGTCTATATGCATCAAAAACTTCTGACCAAAACGTGTTCGATTTTTTGAATAGTGTGAAAATTTCAGGTCCATGCATTTGAATGTCATTTATGAGTGGAAAATTAAACAGTGCAACTGATTTCCATTTATGTTTTGTTGACTGAAATTTTCTTAACCAACTTAGTTTTAAAGAGGACACAAAGGTTTTCAATTCTGGGATTCCCATTCCTCCATTCAAAATGCTTTTATGTGCTGTCTTTCTGTTGATTTTGTCTGGCTTCTTTTGCCATACAAATTTATAACAAATAGTTTGCAATGACTGTAAAACGTCATCCGGTGGTTTTGGTAATAACAGCCACAAATGAATAAGTTTAGACAAAATGAGTGACTTTAGAACTGCTACACGCCCAAGAGGTGTTAACTGTCTTTTAACCCAAATTTTGAACAGCTGTTTTATCTCTGCTAATTTTTCAGAATAGTTAAAATGAGTGCAGTCTTTTACATCATTAGTCAGCCACACTCCTAGAATTTTAAATTTGGGTGGATTCCAATCCATGCCTATGTGATTCATATATCTAACACTAGAATTTTTGTTCACTACCAAGCCATATAGCACTAGTTTTTTCAAGATTAATATTTAATCCCGATATACGCCCAAATTTTAGTAGAAGGTTTACACAAGTCTCAAAAGATGTTTGGTCACCCTTCAAAATAAATTCAGTATCATCAGCATACTGTGAAAGCTTATGCTCAACATTATTAATTCTTATGCCTTTTATTTCTTCATTTTCACGTATCATAAGTGCTAAGATCTCTACACACAAAATAAAAAGATATGGGGAAAGGGGGTCACCCTGTCTACATCCGCGATTTATGCTAAGCCATTCAGAAACTTGTCCATTAACTATAACACAAGATTTAGTATTATTATATAACGTTTCTATCCAACTGCAAAATCCCTGCTGGAACCCAAATGCCTTCAAAACTTTAAACATGAAATTCCAATTAACCGAGTCGAATGCCTTCTCGAAATCAACGTTTAACAAAAGCCCAGGTAATTTATGTTCATCTAAGGACGCTATTATATCATAAATGAGTCTTAAATTATCTCCAATGTATCTATTCTTCATAAATCCTGTTTGATCTTCATTGATTAGCTTAGGTAAATATACTTTCAATCGATTGGCTATGCAGCTAGATCCTATTTTGTATACAACATTTAGCAGCGATATTGGTCTCCAGTTCTTTATAAAATTTCTAGGTTTATCCCCTTTTGGTAAGCATGTAATTATCCCTTGTCTCTGAACGCAAGAGAGTTCTCCTTTTTCAAATCCTGCATTTAAGGCTCTAACAACAAAAGTACCAATCCTACGCCAAAAACATTAAAAAAATTCGGTAGTGAAGCCATCAGTACCTGGGCTTTTGTTATTCTGCATATTGTTTAGAGACGAACTTGCTTCCTCTAATGCAATATCACCCTCTAACATTTGTGCTTCTTCATTATCTAAGCGTGGGATATTTCTCACTAAATCATCAATTTCACAATCTTCCACGTCCGATTTTTCATACAAGTGTTTGTAAAAACCCTTAACTTCATGCAGAATATCTTTTTGGTCTTGTAAAACATTACCATGTTTATCATTTAGTCTAGACATGCTTTTACTTATGTAATGTCGTTTTTCTAAGTTGCAAAAATAGTTTGTTGCCTTTTCTCCATCAGATATCCACCTAGCCCTTGATCTTAAAATAATACCCCTTCTATTCTCTTTTCTCGAATTACTTTCAGCTGTTCCTTTTTAGAGTCTATGGCTTTAAATACTTCATCATTTTTTATTTCCCTCTGCTCGAGATGCTGCAGTTCCTCCTGTAGTTTATGCTCTTCCTCGTTCATTTTTATTTTTTTTCATGGTGGCATAAGAAATTGTCTTTGACCTTATTTTCATGAGTAGGAAGTCTAAGAACAGATCATCAGGAATTGTTAATTGTAAATTTTCAGGTGAAACTTTATCAACTGCTTCTCTTATGTATGGACTCACTGCATAATCTCGTTTAACATTTGTGATCTCTTCATTAATTTCGTCGATGTAAACCTTGTCTTTTAGTAAAGATGAGTTGAATTTCCAGAACGTGTTGCGCTTAAATGTTTCATCTAGTTTCAATTTTAAATATATCATGGAGTGATCAGTGCGATATCCGCATTCTATATCTGTATCTTCTACATTCGGAACAACATGGTCAGAAACAATGAAGAAATCCAGTCTGGCTTGCTGAAATGGAGTGTTCCTTCTCCATGTAAACCTACGGCAATCTGGATTTAGCTCTCTCCAAATATCACTTAATTGCAAGTCATCGGTCAGGCGATCCACAGCATCTCTAGCCTTAGGGTTGTTCACGTTTTTATAATTATCATAATCTCTTGACGGATCAAGAACTAAATTAAAATCTCCCCCAATTATTATATTATTAGTATGGAACTCTTTAATTTTATTATTTAATATATTATAAAATTCTGGGTCATCTTTGTTCGGCCCGTACACATTTACAAATAGAAAATCCTTCTGCTTAATTTCAACTAGAACCATGACGCTGTTTCCCCCATTTCCCTTGTATACAGTTTTAATCTTAAACTCGAAATTATTATTAAAAAGGATTGCAACTCCTCTAGCATTGGAAGCATGGCTTGAAAAGAAAGCTTTGTAACCCCACTCTGAACTAACATAATGCTCCATTTTTTCCTCAAAATGTGTATCTTGCAAAAGGTAAACGCTGTACTTCTTATTTTTAAGGTAATGAAAGACGTCACGCCTTTTTTGCTTACCATTCAGGCCCTGACAATTAACCGAAATGATTGAAATTGTACTATCCATTATCTACAAAACAGTTTATACGATAATGCACCAATGACCCACCAAAAATAACAAGTGAGCAAACACAACTGACTCCAAGACATTTGCGCCCAGTGTCTAGCCCATCGGAACATTTCATTCCAAAAATGGAATCTGCCACATGCACAAGCGAACTACAAGTCAAATGCAACATATGAAAAGGAACAAAGCTATGACAGCCAGTCTGCATGATTACGCCAAAAGAAAAGAAAAAAGACAAGAAAGAAAAAGTGAAATGACAGAAATAACAATAACAAACACACACAAAACAAAACAATACGGAAATTTAATATGTAACCGGTTAATAAGCAAGCATGGGCAAAAAAGAGCATAGGTGCATTGAGTGGTCGTCGTGTGAATGACGCAAGAGTGGGACACATGTTTTCTACAACAAACCCCCCACTCTACACGGGTAGCATCTTCATAACTCCCGGCCAGTGACACACACACACACACACACACGCACACGCGCGCGCTCAACCAGCACTCAAGTCCACAATCGAGAAATACCCAAGGAGAGAGAGGGGATGGGGAGGGAGAGAAGGGGTGGGGAGGGAGAGAAGGGGTGGGGATAGGTGGAGAGAGAGAGAGAGAGAGAGAGAGAGAGAGAGAGAGAGAGAGAGAGAGAGAGAGAGAGAGAGAGAGAGAGAGAGATGGGTGGTTGAGTGAGTGACAACAAAATGCATCTTCCGCACGGACAATGTGGGCTGACAAGCGAAGAAGGGGCGGGGTGGAGTGGTGAAGCAAACGTTAGTACTGACGGGGACGAGAGATGGAGGGCGTAACACGAGAAACATCATCAGAATTTGAACTCAAATCGCACGCATACACGCAAGCGCACGCGCACGCACGCACAGGTGCACAACCCCTCCAATCAATGACAGAACTACGGGAACCGATCAACATTACCCACTAAACAAGTGGGGGAATCGCAATGATTCATAATTGAGGCGACCGTCTATTTTTGCTAACCTTTGAGAATGTCATTTCTACAGTAAGCTTACTACCGAACAACAATCAGCACCCAAACAAAAAAAATGTAATGTAAATAAGTATTTGAGAAGAAACATTTTTTAATAATAATTCAAAAAGAAGACTGCCCCAAACTTCTAATTGTACTGATTAAAAGAAAAACAGAAGACAGTTGTGTAATTACAAAACCTATATACCCGTTGACAAAGAACAAGCTCAAATGGGTTGTGTATCAAATGGAAAGTACCAGAATGACCCAGTATAAGGTAATATAACAAAAAGATATAAATAAAAAAGTGGTTGTCTTTTTTCTTAAACCAATAAAAAATAAAAAATAAAAATATAAAAGACACATGCAAATATGTTCATACCAAAAACGTACTGAGAAAATGTGTGGCAAATGAAAGGGGAAAACATCTATGCCAACTGACATATGATGATAAATTAGCGACATAAACCGAACACAGGCATCACCCCGCGTCATAAACAATATGCACAGGTAATGACAGTATACAGGCTTACTCAAAAATGTTATACACCCCCTCCAGTTACCCACAAACCCCCCACATACACACAAAGACAATACAATACAATCAATAGTAAAAATAATAACTGCAATACCATAGTAATAAAGTAATATTAACTGTAGTAACAAAGTCTTAATGGCAACAATAGCAATTGCCGCCATTAACCCATTGTTGCCATTTAACAACAATAATAATAACCACAATGACGATGAAGCCGGTAAGGAAGCGCATGCACGCACACACGTACACAGACACACACAAGCACACACATGCACGCACCCACGTACACAGACACACGCACGCACGCACGCACACGCACGCACACGCACACACACACACACACACACACACACCCTCACAAACACCCGTACACACATGCACAGACACGCAAGCACTGACATATGATACCCACGTAGCACATGTCCCCATCATTTGTTCTGTGACATGGTGATACTATCAATCACAACAACACTGACAATGACCACAGTAGCTACAACATCAATGGCAATAATAAGAGCAACAATTATCATCACCATCTTCATCACCATCATCACCCCACACTTTATAATAATAACACTGACAATAAGAACATTAATCTCCATCACCATAATCCCCATCAAAGCACAAACCAACTTCTGAAAATATTCTTACGTTACTACGGAACAACAACTACAATCAAGCATAAAAAGTATGATGTAAATAAGGATATCAGCAAAACAGTAGTGAAATAATTTTAATAAAACCCAAAAATATACACACAATAAGCCAATATTTAATTATACTGATTAAAGAAAATGAACAATGCCCCCAAAATACTACTAATGAAAATAAGAAACAGGTGTGCTACTACCAACCCAATATACCTGTTGATAGAGAAAAGGCCCACAGAGAGAGGGAGGAGGGGTGACACCCAGAGGGGGAGACAGAGCTAAAGGGACAAGGAGGGAGTGTGTGTCATGGAAATGGACAAAAGACTTTATAACTGGATTAAAGTTGGGTCACAAAAAAAAAAAAATTTTTTTTTATTGCCCAACCTTAACAGTACAAAAAAAGCATACATGTAAATTATTAAACATTGACACAAATGATTAAGCAACAAGGTAGGGGGGGGGGGGAGTATCCATACCGACCCTTCTGATACTACATTAAAGGCGAGGACAGAACACAACAAGGCATCACCCCGCGTTGGAAACAATGTGCACAGGTAATGTCAGTGTACAGGCCTACCCAAAAACTGTTGCGCACACCCACCAACCACCCACACAGAAAACAGTACAATGAATAGTGAGAATCGGGACTGCACTAACTTTGAAGTTATAATGGCAAAGTATGAATGGCAACAACAATAACCACCACCACTATAATCAGAACATGATATTCGTATTCATCACATGCATGCATTCATCACATGCATAATCATAATTATTCATGGTCATCATAATCAGTCATTGTTTTTTACATTCATCATAAGCAAATTCATAAACATATAATAGCTTTTTTAAATTCATAGTCATATTATGGTCATCATACAATGGACATTATAATCACTATTTTCACATAAATCATATTCATGGTCATCATAATTATTCAAGGTATTCACCACATTAATGAGCTTCATATTCATAGCAATCACAATCATTGGTAGTCATTGTAATCAAATTCATCATTATTGATCATCATATTCAGTCACCCAATCATGACTGTGGTGAAACCTATCAAACACGCAGTCACTATCACCGTCAAAGAGATGCCAGGTTTACAATCCTCTGCTCAGCGTGCGCGCTCACACGCACAAACACACGCATGTGCTCACCCACACCCACACATACACCCACATACTCGCGAATACACACACATACACTGACGTGCGCGCACACACACAGGCGCGATCGCGCGCGTACACACACACACACACACACACACACACACACACACACACACACACACACACACACATACATACATGCATTTGCACATGCAGGCACACACCTAGCAATTGAATTCTAGGTAAAGGTCAAGATGTGCCCCCCCCCCCCCCCCCCCCCCCCCCCCCCCCCCCCCCCCCCCCCCCCCCCCCCCCCCCCCCCCCCCCCGCCCCCGTACATTTCTCGATTAATCGTATTTTTCCGTTACTTTGCCTTTCTTACCATACATAAAGCTGTATTTTAGGAACATTTTAACCAAATTATCTTTTTGGAATACTAACCCTAACCCTAACCCTAACCCTAACCCTAACCCTACCCCCCACCCTATAAGACGGAAAAACGCAACGAACCACTCTCTCTTCTCTCTCTCTCTCTCTCTTTCTCTCTCTCTCTCTCTCTCTCTCTCTCTCTGCGCGCGAGGTCAAAGTCGAAATGATTATGAAACACTCTTTCTGCGATAGGTCAAGATGTGCCCCCCCCCCCCTAAAAAGAAAGACCTTGCACATTAATTTAAAAACAATTTGTGATCCATTTTCTTGGAAGGTGAAATGCTGCCTTCTTCTTGGAAATGTAAAACCGAAACTTTCACTTTCGTGTGTTTGAGACTGGCTGTCTGTTGAAAGCCACAATAGCAAACAAGTGTGTCGCTGAGTGGCAAATAAGTCCCCGAGCAAGTAAATGTGGGGAGGGGGTAGGTGTAAGGAGGAGATATGTGTGTGTGTGTGTGTGTGTGTGTGTGTGTGTGCGTGTGCGTGTGCGTGTGCGTGTGCGTGTGCGTGCGTGTGCGTGCGTGCGTGCGCGAGTGAGTGTGTGTGTGTGTGTGTGTGTGTGTGTGTGTGTATGTATATGTGCGTGCCTGCGTGCCTGCGTGGGTGGGGGTGGTGTGTGTATGTGTATGCCTATTAGCATGTGTGTGAGCGATTGTTTTGTTGTTGAATTTCTTGCTTTTTAATGTTGTTGTTGTTAAGCGCATAGAGCGAATAAGTTTAAATCATTATGAAACACTTTCTGGTATAGGTCAAGATGTGCCAACCCCCTACATTTCTCGGTTAATCTCTGTCTCTCTCTCTCTGTCTGTCTTTGTCTGTCTTTCTGTCTGTCTGTCTCGCTAGGTACTTCTTCTTCGAATTTGGAAGGTAGATGACGGGGACGGTGACGATCCGTGTGACCGGTGGGGTGGTGGGGGGTGGGGGGATGGTGTGTGTGTGGGGGGTGGGGGCAGTGGCGATTACAACGGGATGAGACTACACCTATCTGTATTGTATTATTACAAAATCGGGACTTTACTGGTTTAGCACTGCCTCCGGGTATTGCCTCCTGTATTGTTCCCACAATCTTTGTATTTACAAATGATTATGAAACACTCTTTCTGCGATAGGTCGAGATGTGCCCACCCACCCTACATTTCAGGGGGGGGGGGGGGGGGGGGGGGGGGGGGGGGGGGGGCGGGGCGCGCGCGTCGCTGTCTGTCTGTCTGTCTGTCTGTCTGTCTGTCTGTCTCTGTCTCTCTGTCTGTCTGTCTGTCTCTCTCTCTCTCTGTCTGTCTCTCTCTCTCTCTGTCTTTGTCTGTCTGTCTCTCTCTGTGTGTCTCATGTCTCTGTATGTCTATGTGTCTGTCTCTCTCTCTCTCTGTCTGTCTCTCTCTGTTTGTTCTCTCTCTCTCTCTCTCTCTCTCTCTCTCTCTCTCTCTCTCTCTCTCTCTCTCTCTCTCTCTGTCTGCCTCTGTGCCTGCTCCAGAGGGAGGACGGGGGGGGGGGGGGGGGGGGGGGGGGGGGGGGGGCTGGAGGGGGGGGGGAGGGGGGCTGGAGGGGTACTGGTGGGGGGAGGGGGGCTGGTGAGGGGAGGGGGGCTGATGGAGGGGATGGTGGAGGGTGTGGTGGGGGGTGTTCAAGGGGGGGATGGGGGGGGGGACGGGGGATGGTTGGGGGTGGGGTACAGTGGGGGGTGTTCATGGAGAAGAATGAATGCTTTTTTTGTTTTAGTTGTGGGTCCCCAGATTTATTAAAACGGAGCTACAATGGTTGAACCACAGATTAAGAACCTCTCTGGTTTAACTAAGTAAGTTTTCAGTTCGTTTTTCCTTTTAATCCTTTGCCGATCTACGATCGCAAAGGAGTATGTTTTCGTTCAGGTTTGTTTCCTTTTTTTGTTTGTTTGTTTGTTCTTCTTTTCTGTCTGTCCCAAGGATCTCCCGAACCGCTTGACCGAATCGCTTCAAATTTTGTGATTGTGTGTCCCCATGAGAGGAAAGTATCCGCGCAAAACTTTTTGCCGCCCTGACCTTGACCTTGGCGTATGGCCTTGAAAACCGAAAACCGTTACGGGGCCATAACGTCCACACCGCAGGTCCTAGAGTCTTCAAACTTGGCATGTAGGTACTTTCCCTTATGGCCGTTCTGCTGATGGCGTACCAATGAAGGTCAAGGTCAAGGTCAGGGAGATCGGTATGGCTTGAAAGTGGTAGGGGTCTAATAATTGCGGTTTTCTGTCCCACGCATATCTCCCGAACCGCTTCACCAAATCGTTTCCAATTTTGTGTGGTGGCGTGTCACCATGAGAGGAAGGCATCCGCGCATAAATTATTGCCATTGTGACCTTCACCTTGGTGTATGACCTTGAAAACCGAAAATATTTAAGGGGCTATAACGTCCACACCGTTGGTCTTAGGGACTTCAAACTTGGCATGTAGGTACTTTGGCTTACGGTTTTTCTGATGATTGCATACCGATCAAAGTCACGGTCAAGGTCATGGAGATAGGTAGGCCTTGAAAGTAGTAGGGGTCTAAAAATTGGGTTTTCAGCCACAAAAATAAAAATATAATATTTCACGGACCCAACGAAACCGGTACTCAGAGTTACCAGTACTTGGCGTTACCTGTACTAGGCGTTACCGGTACTACGCGTTACCAGTACGGGGCGTTGCGCTAGTCATCATCATATAGTAAAAAGCCAACTGTCCGTGTGTGTGTGTGTGTGTGTGTGTGACTGTGTGTGTGTACGTGTGTGTGTGTGTCTGTCTGAAACACGAAACGGGCCTTATAACTCCGCCGTTTTTCGACCGATTCGCTTCAAATTTGCTGTGAGCCCTAACGGGGCGATGGCAACGGCAACCGAGGCGGCCGTGTCATTTGTGCGGTTTGTGATTGTGTGCGCATCCGCCGGCCTCTCAGCGCCCGTATCTCCGGCGTTTCTGGGCCGATTGCCTTCCAATTTGGCAGGAAGATGACCGGGGCTGGGGACTATCCGTGTGCCAAACCGGAAGCGAATCGGTTCAGAAACTCCCGCGTTACATGCCGCTTCACCTTTTCACAAATAACTCCGCCGTTTCTTAACCGAATCGCCTAAAATTTGCTGTCAGGCTTGCTATGACCCGGGCAAAGCATGGCAGGAAATTTGAACAGCATCTGTTCATAAATGTGCGCGAAAAGCACCAATTTACAGTTTTGCTCACTAGGCCAAACGACATCTGTCCAAACGTACTGTTATTAAAGGGGGGGCATGAAACCATGGTTCACAAGTGCTGGGGTGACCAGTAGGTCAGCCAGCTGGTTATGGGTGGGGTAGGGGGTGGGTGGATGGGCGGAGGGATGGTGGGGGGGAGGCAGTGGAGATTACAAGGGGATGACACTACACGTATCTGTATTATTAAAAAATCGGGACTTTACTGGTTTAGCACTGCCTCCGGGCATTGCCTCCAGTATTATTCCCACAATCTTTGTAATTTACAAATGCCCCACATGCCGAAAGGCCGAACTATGATTATGAAACACTCTTTCTGCGATAGGTCAAGATGTGCCCCCCCCCCCCCCCCCCTGAAAAGAAAGACTGGTAAAGGTAAAGATGTGCCACCCCCCCCCCCCTGCATTTCTCGGTTAATTCTATTTTTCCGTTTTTGCCTTTCTTACCATACATAAAGCTGTATTTTAGGAACATTTTTAGCTAATAACCTTTTTGGAATACTAACCCTAGCCCTAACCCTAGCCCTAACCCTAGCCCTAAACCTAACCCTACCCCCCACTATGTACTGCAGTACACCGCGATTTGTCACAGTTGTGGTTCGTTGCGTTTTTCCGTCTTATAGGGTGGGGGGTAGGGTTAGGCTTAGGGCTAGGGTTAGGGATAGGGTTAGTATTCCAAAAAGGTTATTAACTAAAAATGTACCTAAAATACAGCTTTATGTATGGTAGGAAAGGCAATAACGGAAAAATAGAATTAACCGAGATAGGTAGGGGGGGGGGGGGGGGGCACATCTTGCAGATAAGTCCCCGAGCAAGTAAATGTGGGGAGGGGGTAGGTGTAGGGAGGAGATATGTGTGTGTGTGTGTGTGTGTGTGTATGTGCGTGTGCGTGCGTGCGTGCGCGAGTGAGTGTGTGTGTGTGTGTGTATATGTATATGTGCGTGCCTGCGTGGGTGGGGGTGGTGTGTGTATGTGTATGCCTATTAGCATGTGTGTGAGCGATTATTTGTTTTGTTGTTGAATTTCTTGCTTTTTAATTTTGTTGTTGTTAAGCGCATAGAGCGAATATAGGGGTGGTAGACACCCCCCCCCCCCCCCATGGATACAGGTAGGGGGGGATGTCTTCCGTACAAATAGTTCCCCCACCTTCTGGAAGTTCTGTGCTTATAACTACCTCTTATCTGTCAGTCTCTTTGATTCTGCCTTTTCCCTTTGCATGCTGTTATCTACTATCGTTCTGCCTTGCCGGTCCATTCTCCTGCCTTTTTTCAAGAAATACTTTCAAAAAGATTTCCTCTAGCCAAAGTCAGACATGCTGGGCCTAATTATTCTTACTTAGGTGCATAACAGCAGCATGATGCATCTACGTTCGTAATTGACAGAAATTCTCCTGCCTTTTTTCAAGAAATACTTTCAAAAAGATTTCCTTTAGCCGAAGTCAGACATGCTGGGCCTAATTATTCTTACTTAGGCGCATAACAGCAGCATGATGCATCTACGTTCGTAATTGACAGAAACATGCCTGAACGATCCAAGAACAAGAACTTAGAAGACGAAGAAAAAGAAGAAATCTCTCTCTCTCTCTCTCTCTCTCTCTCTCTCTCTCTCTCTCTCTGCGTGCGCGAGGTCAAAGTGAAACCCCCCCTGAAATGAAAGACCTTACACGTTTGTGATCCATTTTCTTGGAAGGTGAAATGCTGCCTTCTTCTTAGAAATGTAAAACCGAAAGTTTCACTTTCGTGTGTTTGAGACTGGCTCAAAGAAGGTCAAAGGAAAGATCTTTCACTGCCAGTCAGACATGCTGGGCCTAATTATGCTTACTTAGGCGCATAACAGCAGCATGATGCATCTACGTTCATAATTGACAGGAACATGCCTGAACGACCGAAGAAAAAGAATAACGAAGAAGAAGAACTACAACTCTCTCTCTATAGCCTGAGTCGAAAAAAAAGTGATGTTAGCAGGGGGATAGGAGGGGGGGGGGGGGGGGGGGGGGGTATGCGGGGTGGGGGGAGGGGGGGGGGGGGGCGTGCGCGCGGTCAAAGTTTAAATCATGATGAAACACTTTCTGGTGCCAACCCCCTACATTTCTCGGTTAATCTCTGTCTCTCTCTCTCTGTCTGTCTGTCTGTGTCTGTCTCTGTGCCTGCTCCGCGGGCGGAGGACGTTAAACAAATGTTCACTCATCCAACCGGAACAGCAGTTGTCCTCTTTGCTCTTTGTCTGTCTTTCTGTCTGTCTGTCTCGCTAGGTACTTCTTCTTCGAATTTGGAAGGTAGATGACGGGGACGGTGACGATCCCTGTGCCAAACCGGTGGGGTGGTGGGGGGTGGGGGGGATGGTGGGGGGGGGGGGGGGGAGCAGTGGCGATTACACCGGGATGAGACTACACGTATCTGTATTATTAAAAAATCGGGACTTTACTGGTTTAGTCATATAGTAAAAAGCCAACTGTCCGTGTGTGTGTGTGTGTGTGTGTGTGTGTGTCTGTGTGTGTGTGCGTGTGTGTGTCTGTCTGAAACACGAAACGGGCCTTATAACTCCGCCGTTTTTCGACCGATTCGCTTCAAATTTGCTGTGAGCCCTAACTCGGCGATGGCAACGGCAACCGAGGCGACCGTGTCATTTGCGCGGTTCGGCAAATGCGCGAAACGCGCGCGCTATACGCCGCTTCACCTTTTCACGCATAACTCCGCCGTTTCTTAATAATAATAATAATAATTGTACATTTATATAGCGCTTTACCTCAGATGAGCCCAAAGCGCTTTACAATCAATGATTCATCAACAGACAACAAAAACAGCATTAACCAGCAACAGCGCATATACAAAGCAACTCTCTCTCTCTCTCTCTCTCTCTCTCTCTCTCTAACACACACACACACACACACACACACACACACACACACACACACACACACACACACACACACACACGCACACGCGCACACACACACATAAACACACATATTTATCGACGCCAACTCGTTCATACCCCATTCGGTAAGCCACAGCAACCGAGCCGCATGGACTGACCACATACACCAACACACATACACAAACACCCTCACACAAAAACGTACGCACGCAGACAGACACACAGACACGCACACAAACATAGACACACACACACACACATGCGTGCACACAACCCACAAAACCAAAACACACACAAGCACCGAATTAACCGAATTAACCGAATTGATTCAAATTTGCTGTCAGGCTTGCTATGGCCAGGGCAACGCCTAGCAGCAAATTGGAAGACAATCGGGAGAACGCGTCACTCTCAGAGCAGCGCCAACGGGAAACGGGGCCTTATAACTCCGCCGTTTCTTAACCGAATCGCTTCAAATTTGCTGTACTCAGCGTTACCAGTACTTGCCGTTACCGTTACTAGGTGTTACCAGTATGGTGCATTGCCAGTACGGGGCGTTGCGCTAGTATAGATAAAGAGTTCAAATTTTGCATACTTCTTTGGGCTGTTGCATGCACCTCAAATTGGGCTTCTCTTGTGCATTTAAACTTGTATTGTAATGTGTATATTTTTCACCATTTTGTTTTCTTTTAATGCGAGCAACCACAAGAAGAAATCTAATTGCCTTACCTGCCTCCTTTAATTTCAGATTATAGTAAACGATCTACTATTGTGGCGGTACCATAGCCGATGAGGTTTATCCGAGGCGTGGTTACTGATACACATATCTATATTGTTAAAAACTCGGGACTTTACTGGTGTTGCACTGCCTCCGGGCATTGCAGCCAGTATTGTTCCCACCATCTTTGTATTTACAAATGTCCCCCATATGTGTCTATGACCAAGAGGACGTAAAACACAATTTTTCCTTCCTTACCTGCTAGGCCAGGCAATCTAACTTTAAAATAACCTGAACCAAAAACAAACTGCAAGAAAACCATTTACTTTAGAAATCAATTGCATTGCTATAGAGAAAGACTCTCAAAAGAATCTAGATGCCTATCTTTAAAAATGCGACTTTGAGACGCATTTTACACTACTCTAAATGACCTCTGATATAATGGCGTCATTTTGATGCCATTCACTTTGTGCAATGGTACAAGTCTGATGTCTTCTTTTTTAAGATAAGTTGGATAGAGTTATGTTGTTTTATGTGTGTGTTTTTTGTTACACAAAATCAACTCAAGGTCAAATGTACTTCAAGGTCAAGGTCAAACGCAAAGGAAACCATGGAATTGGGTCAAATAGAAAGTATTACCTGCGGTCATGAACTCAGAAAAAAAGAATCATTAAGCAATGCATCATATTTTGGTATTTTGCATTATAATGTCAGGGAGTCTTGTCTCTGTAAAATCCATGCTGCTTGCCCCCGGAGAGCGCGTTACCGCAAGTGCAGTGCCTACCAGTTTGGGTGGATAAAAGGGGTAAGGAGAGCATTGCGTTAAAGGGTGGAGTGAGAGGAAGTTGGTTCACCCTTGCCATGTTGATTAAATGCAATTATACAACAGTGAAAAGTAAACGACATAAAACTAGCAATAGAAAGAACTGTCACAGTGCAACGCTGAAAGAATAATTAAAGAATGGGTAAAGGTCAAGATGTGCCACCCCCCCCTACATTTCTCGGTTAATTCCATTTTTCCGTTTTTGCCTTTCTTACCAAACATGAAGCTGTATTTTATGAACATTTTCATCTTTGTTCAATAATTAATTGCAGTCATGATAAGGGCCATTATCTAATAGCCCCCCCCCCCCCCCCCCCTATGTACTGCAGTACACTGCAGCATTTGTCACAGTCGTGGTTCATTGCGTTTTTCCGTCTTATAGGGGGGGGGGGGGGGGGTGTCCTATTAGATAATGGCCTTTATCATGACTGCGATTTTTTTTTAATTCCAAAAAGATAATTAGCTGAAAAGGTTAATAAAATACAGCTTTATGTTTGGTAAGAAAGGCAAAAACGGAAAAATGGAATTCACCGAGAAATGCAGGGGGGGGCACATCTTTACCTTTACCTGAGCATCTTTCTCACTGAAAATAGTTCTCAACAGAACTTGAAGAGAAGTGGGGAGGTTTTTTTTCTTTGGAAGCTATTTGTGATGATGTTGGATAGACTGTAGATGGCTGAAGTGCTGCTTTGATGTCGCTTTTAATTAGTTCTGCTGCTGTTGTTATTATGCGAAGTTTTTCTGTTTGTTCATCGTTTGATTTTGGAACCTTGTAAAAGTCATGCAACAGGCTTGAGGCTGTCCTTCGAAATGTGATGACATCTGACAGGCCATTGATTTAAGAGAAAATAATGTTATCTCCAAAAGTTTCTTGCAGTTTTTGCTTGAGGTAAGGAGCACTGTAGATTGCTTCACCGCAAAGATCTTTCCCTGTCTTCACCAACTCAGATAATGTTATTTGTTGCTCTTCCTTCTCTTGAAGATATTTCACAATAGTTTCAAAGGATTTTCTCTTTTCTTCGCTGTGGGATTTCTCTGTGGGTTCTAAAATTGATGTTACAAGCCCTGTGATACACAGCATCAGCAGCGTGCAGATCTCTGGCATACTCCAACCTACCCCTGACTGTGTCTGCCCACGGATCACCTCGTCGTAATTCACACAGAGCTTGATGGGAGTCCTGGAATGTGAAATTATCACCTGGCAGGCGTTTTCACGCACTTCTGACGATTCTAGGTCAACTTTTTGTCCACAAAATAAACAACATGTGGCAAAATCAAATGCCTGATCTCTCTGCGACATGAGGTTGTACTCAGTAGGCACTGGATCTTCATGTTGTCTCTTCCACTGTCAATGACGTTGGTGTTGGTGTATTTTTTTCATGCAGTCTATGTGCACATTTTTGTCCAACAAAGGCAGTGATGGTATCATCGCGTTTGATGTTTGCGTCATTCACACCTGTCAGATACATGTGATTATTATGGGGCTCCGGCTTTGCCTCTTAATCTATCTTTGTCTACCCTCACCCCCAACTTTGCATTCTCTTTCATTTTTCCACCCCTTCTAAAATGTCTAGTTCTCGTGTCATCTTAAATTACTATTACATTTGTGGGTTTTTTTTGGCATATTCATACCAAATATCTGACATACACACGAAAATACACATACATACATGCGTGCGTACACAAGCCCGCGTACACATCCACTGTCTGATTATTAATATTATGTCTGCGTTTATTATTAATATTATATCTGCGTGTCTGTCTGTCTCCCATACCTATCTCTTACTCTGTCCATTTAACATTTCAAATAATGCATCTACCAATTAAATGCAATCAGGCAAATGAACATTCAAAGAAAAAGCAAATAAACAACACATGAATAAATAGATGAAAGCAAAAAAGAAAGAAATATACATATATATATATATGACGTCCTTTTACATAGCATACGTCATTTTTATTTTTTCATCATAGGTTTTGTCATTGCTGTTCTTTAACATCATCGATTGCGTCTTTTCATACACCTAGTAACCATTCTCTTTTGATTTCTTAACTTGGTCAATGGCTGAGGAAGGCTTTCAGTTTCATTAACTGACAATAAAGCCGAAAATGTCTTTATTTTCATAACAAAAAGGCTTGTTGTTTTGTGTTTTTTATTATATATATAGCCATAGATAACCATAAATTGATAATAATCAGTAACGTTTTTGTTTCTCAAATATTACCACAAACACCACTGATACTGATTGGAAAAAGCAGACCAGCATATTTTTATTTTTTATTATATCAGAACACAGAACAAATCATGAAGTTATTTGTAACTGAAAGTGTTTCTAAGCTTCACAAACAGATATTGCACAAGAAAGGTTTTCTTAAAACCAATCAGTGGTGTTTGTGGTAAGATTGGAACAACAAAGCAGTAACGTTTTTGCCATACTCGCACCTTTGCAGCCCCTTTCTGTTAAAACAGAAAAGGAATTACGATCATTGCAGGGTTTTGCCTTGGCATGAGGCTGTATCAGACCAGTTGACATAAGCTAGAACGCCAAGGCTACATCAAAATGTTGCTATGCTCTGAATGGTTGTGCGGGATTGTCTTAAGCCATGACAAGCTCCCAGCATAACATCATCAGTCTTAAATCCCCAGAAGACGGAGTGTGGCTGCACACATGGCGGGGTAATCAAAAACGGTCACACACGTAATGCTCTCATCCATAGCTGGTGCATTTGTACTTAATTGCTCAAGCGCTATGGCTGTTGGATTGATCCCTGGAGTCGTTAAGCCAGGGAACAACAACAACAACAACAACAACATCGCAGGGTCTTTTGCAAATGACACACGAATCCTCATCTTGTTCCATCACACCACGGAAATCTGAAAAAAAAGTCATTGTTTTAATTATCCAATAAACGAATATTTCGCCGAACATATTTGACCATCTTTAACAAATGCACAGGCAAAGTACATCTTGAACAGTGGAACTTGTTATTAACGTCAGTTAATTGTTGGCCTGTAATCGTTGTCTTGACAATAATGAATAATGTGATGACAGTCTGTTATGTAATTTGTAACTATTATATAATTTACATGTAATGAAATGATTTTTGGCTCACGTCGTTTTTTAAAACAAAGTGAGTCTATAGTATCGTACATGTTCGGTTGTGTGTCTGTGTGTATGTGTGTGTGTGTATGTGTGTGTGTGTGTGTGTGTGTGTGTGTGTGTGTGTGTGTGTGTGTGTGTGTGTGTGTGTGTGTGTGTGTGTTGCGTCCGTGGCCCCGACCTTTAACCTTAACTCAAACCTTAACGTTGTCATTTTCTCTAAACATATAAGGCGTTAGAGGGTTAAAGTTAGCAGGATACTTGATTTTGACGTGAGCCTTCAAGTCACGACGATCAAAGCAGTCAGATACATTGATAAAGAACAAAATAAAGATAATCATTTGTTGCAGAGATTACTGTTGTGCAACCTTTAACCTTGACTCAGTCACACTCTTTAAACTAAAGAAGACTCTCACTCTCCACTGAAACTTTAACGTTGTCATTTTCTCAAAAAAAACCATAAGATGTTAGAGGGTTAAAGTTAGCAGGATACTTGATTTTGACGTGAGCCTTCAAGTCATGGCGATCAAAGCAGTCAGATACATCGGTAAGGAACAAAAGAAAGAAAATCATTTGTTGCAGAGATTACTGTAACTGTTGTGTTGTACCGAGTAGGAGATACATACTGGAAAGAAGACTCTCCATTAGATATACACAAAAACGCTCTTTAAAAAGAAACACAAGATTTCAGGTGTGTACAAATAGGTACATTTTAACGTCGTCAACTTATATTTTCTGTAACAAATGGATGTACCGAGTGTGTGCGTTGACGGCCCGGTAGTTTCGCTTTATTTGCGCCTTTGAGTAACGGTTGTTCGTGTTCATTTGCACATCATCTCTGCGCATAACTTAGCCTACTGCACTTCCGGCAACAAGGCCTAGGCCTAGAGTCCATGCCTTACCTCATAATCAAGACGACGTACTTAACATTTAGCCCACATTCATTTCAGTCTTGAAAAAAAATATACGGAAAATCCAGGGTTCGTCGATTTCACTGCCTTCGACGTACGAATCCTTTGTTAGTCCTAGACGATTGATCACCATGAGCAAAGACTGTACAGGGGAAGATAAACATGGATGAGCTTGCTGGCTGTGACCTTGACCTTTGCTTTGTGGCAGTGGGGGGGGGGGAATTAACGAAACGAAAATAAAATATTAGGACTAATATAAAATATCTTACAGAAATGTAGATGATGTGGAACAAGTTTTCATCGCATGAACAATCAGTTTAAAACAGTAACAGATCACGCAACTTCAATTATTAATTTTCTAAGAGTAAGAGGCTTAGACCCACAGGCAAAGACTAGGCCTACTACAGGTGTCCGTAGACCCCCCTTACCCCGCCGGGGGGGGGGGGGGGGGGGGGGGGAATTGGTCACTATGTTTTTTCTGAAAGCTTGGTCAATATGCTTTTCAATTTTACTTGTTTGCCAAAAATAAAAATAGGGCTCCACTATGTTACATGCGCATACATATAATTAAATTTTAAAGAAAGGGGTAGGGGTGCATAGAAATAATTTTAATTTACACACTAAAATAAAAATTAATTCTGTTTTCAGATGCACAAGTGTCTACATAACAGTATTCTCTCTATACAGGCATGGGAATTGTCATGGGAATTCCCATGCCTGCTATAGTAATAAAAATCAGACGTGAGCCTTGCAGGCTTGTTTGTTAGAAATTCCACAAATAATAAATATTTTAGTTAAAAATAAAAGCATGCTACTTACTTTGGTCATTGCGTAACAGTGTCCACGTTCTTAAGGACAACATTTTTTTCCAAGTATAAAA
>JAGGCT020004206.1:0-7500 GCA_017654935.2 Phymorhynchus buccinoides
CATCTATTCTACTTTCTGACTTTATTGGCCCATTCTCCTGCCTTTAAAAAAAAAAATTCTTCTAAATATTTTTTTTTCTCCTTGTGAGCTCCTCCGAAATCGGAATGCAGCGAGGAGACCAATGAAAACTAAAAACCGGACACACACGTACCTTACCACGTGGGTCTAGGAACAGAAGAGAAAAAGAAGAAGAAGAATAAGAAAAGAAGAATAAGAAGTGTGGGCGTGTGTTGGTGGGGGTGGGGTGGGGGGTGTGTGTGTGTGTTGAAAATGGGGGGGGGGGGGGTTGTCACTGGCTTCTTTTGCCTCCCCTTTTTGTGTGTCCAGTCGTTTGGCATTCTGGCCGCACGCAACTTTATTGTTTTGTCGTGTGTTTTTGTGGCTCCGGCTCATGGCTACACGGGAAAACTGATCGTGCTCATTACTATACAGTTTTGCCGCATCTCTCTCTACCCCCCCTTTATTTTTTTTAAGACCCACTGACCCACCACGATTAAGTCCCTTGGGTTGTTGTTTTTCTTGGTAGATGTGACCCACATACAAATGCCCCCAACTGCCCCAACTTCACAAATTGAAGCTGCTCTTTAAAATGATGTTTTCGTTTTCAATTTGGGGGGCATTTTGCATGGGAGTCAAAACCTGGTCAAAACAAGATTTCGTACCAGCTAGTAAGAGGGAACACACGTGAAACCCGTGATTTTTTGACACGTGATCTGGTGGGTCTTTAACCACACAGCTCCTTTATTGTATCTTTTTTTTTGGTCTTTCTCCATGCAATCTGCATTTTGTTGCTTCCCTTTTCTTGCGAAGACCTAGTATTGTCAGACACAACCTCCTTGTCTCCAACCTCACCACCCTCATCATATTATACCTTTCCTGATCCCCCCCACCCCACTTCTCTCCACCCCCACACACTCTTCATTTCTAACCCTCAGCATTTTACTCACTCTGTAGTTTTGTTGGGCTGTTGTTGTTTTTCAAAGGGGGAGGAAAAAGTAATATTATTATGGTCCGTCCGTCCGGTGTCCGTCCGTCCGTCCGGTGCCTCCGTCCGTCCGGCTATTCGTCCGTTTTCCTCAAAAACTATTCAGTGTATCATCATCAAATTTGGTATAACTAGTTTGCCAAGATGCAAGCTATCCACTGATGTTATTTAGTTTTACATTAAGGTCAAGGTCGCGCGCCAGTTACGGGGTTCAAACCCCAAAACACATAACGCTAATATCTCGCGAAGTTTTTGCATGTATTTCAATGCAGTTTTTGTTCACAACATTTCTTGATGAATGGTCCTATAACACAGTTGTCATGAATGTTACTGTGTGTGCGTAACCCCCAAGGCTATATATAAAAAACTATTCAGTTACGTGCTGTTTTTATGCGTTTTTCTGTATGTGTACGTGCTGTTTTTAATGTCGTTTTTATGTATGTGTACAGCCGACACATTCCGATTTCGTTAGTAGCTCGGCGATGCTGCGAGGGGACTTTGGAGTCCGCTCGGCGTTGCACTTGTTATCATTTTACATCTTGCATCCTGTTGTCTCGTCTTGTCTTACTTTCCTCACCGGAGGTATATACTCTTCCCTGTCCGTTTATTGGTTTCCGTTTAAGTTTAATTTAGTTCCAGACCTCCGTTTTGATTCGTGCGGGTTGTGTTTCTTGTTGGTGCTTATTTCTATGTTTATTTGTTTGTGTTTATTTGAGATCGATATTCCTCTCTATTTCATTAGTTTCACCCCCCCCACCCCCACCCCTTTTGATTGGTTTTGCACGATTTTTTAAAATTATATTGGAATCGATCTTCTATTCTATATCCGAAGATTTAGGTGTTGTTTTTTCAGTCCATTTTTATATTTTTGTAATTCTAATTTATTTCAGTGTCAATATTTCATTTATTATTTTTATGTTGCTTAATTCTATATTTATTCATTTATTTTGTGTTTATTTGAGATCGATATTCCTTTCTATTTCATTAGTCCCGCCCTCCCCCTTTTTTTTGATTGGTTTTGCTCGATTAAAAAAATAAATCTTATATTGGAATCGATCTTCTATTCTATATCCGAAGATTTAGTTGGAATTTTTTCAGTCTATTTCTTTTTTTGTTTTTTTTGTTTTTGTTGTGGGTTCTAATTTATTTCAAAAAAAGCGTCGAATATTTCAATGTCTTTTATAGGCAGATTTTCGTTGTTGGTTGAGTTACACAAATTGGACCTCGCAGAAGCTCCAACGCTTGCAGGAAGCATTGTCGATTGGTAAGGTGTGGGGGGATGAAGAAAAGGTAAATGATAAAAATTTTATCTCGCTCGGTGTAGTTGGAGTTTAGGGCATCCGAAATCAAGTGTAGAGAAGTGCTGGGGCAGGGAAACTGAATAAGATTATTTTGTGCTGCGTAGCGTTGAAAGCTTACGTAATAAGTTAGAAACACAGGATCAGAATTCAAATGGACTCACCATATAAACAGATTATCGAGATATAGGATGTATGATCCAGTATAGGGCAGGGGACATCAGTTGATGCCCCTCATCGGATGTGCTATACAGGATGCGAGGGGGAGTCCCAATCTCTTTACATGCTGTTATCTCTGACATTCGACTTGTGATCACAGTTAGACGTGACGATTGTTCTTTCATTTACGATCATAAGGGGGGTGCAATAGTGAAAGTAAAAGAAGCAGAAAAAGGGGAGGGTAGGCGAGGGGGGAAAAAAAAGGGGGGAATCCCTCCTCCTCCTCTGTCCTCTCTCTCTTTGCTTTCCTAACCACCGTCTCTCTATTACTCTGTCTCTCTCTTCTCTCTCTCTTTCCTGTCCATCCTCCTTTGTGTGTGTGTGTGTTTTTGTCTCTGTCTCTGTCTCTGTCTTTGCTTGCCTGTCTGTCCTGTCTGTCTCTCTCAGCTCTCTCTCGTGGTCTCTTCTCTCTCACTCACTTATGCTCTCGTCTCTCTCTCTCTCTCTCTCCTCTCTCTCTCTCTTCTCCCCTCTCTCTCTCGTGCGTATCGTGCAGCTTAACTATACTCAGTTGGTACTCTTTGGAATTCCTTAGCAACTAATTCTTAAGCAGAAAAGCAGGCATTATCTTCCTTCTCCCAAAAAACGCGTATCAAAATATTCTATTTCAGAGATTAAAAGAAAACATGTCAACTGTATCCAGATAACCATTCTATTATTGGGTATGCAATACCCTCATCAGAAGATGTGGATACATATTAAGTTACTTGAATGATGATATCTATGATTGCTGATTTTGATATAATATGTGATAACATATTTGTTTTGATACTTTTGTATGATATAACTTGATTTGTTTATTACTATCATACTATTACTGATAATGATAATGATGAGGAGTGTTATCCTTTGCTGATTTTATGTTTGCATGATGTGACTTCTTTTTTTCCCCCTGTACTTTAAATTCCAAAATGTCCCCATCCTTATCCCCCTCTGTGCCTCTTCCCCCCATCCTCCCTCCCTTTTCTTCTCATTTCTGCATGTACATTATATTATTTAGCTTTCTTGTTGTTTGATTTACTTTATTTTTCCCCAGGGCTGGGTGGAAAAAAGCATGTAACTTGGCTATCTCATGTTCCCTGGTTAAATAAAATTTTGTTTTTCGTTTTCTCCCTCTCTCTCTCTCTCTCTCTTCCTCTCTCTCTCTCTCTCTCTCTCTCTCTCTCTCTCTCTCTCTCAATCTCTCTCTCTCTCTCTTCTCTCTCTCTCTCTCTCTCTCCATCTCTCTCTCGCTCTCTCTCTCTCTCTCTCTTCTCTCTGTCTCTCTGTCTCTCTCTCTCTCTCAATCTCTCTCTCTCTCTCTCTCTCTCTCTCTCTCTCTCTCTCTCTCTCTCTCTCTCTCTCTCTCTGTGGTGTGTTTACGTGTGCGCGTGTGCGCAGCGCGCGTACGTACATGCGTGCGGTCGCCGTGTGTCAGCACGTAGTTTTCTGCGTGTCCCTTTCTATCTTCGCGTTTGCACATGAATTATAGGCTTCATACCTAAAAACGTGTGCGCATGCGTGCTCGCTCTCGTAAGCTCTAATAGAAAAACGCCTCGTCCAGAAGAAGTGGTATCGTCAGTCAATGCAGCACAAAACGTATTCGCCCTTTTTTTTGGTTTCAACAGTTAATTCCTTTGCACAAAAAAACCAAGTCATTATGAAGGAAGTCCACGTTGCGTGTTGTTTGTTAAATGTTGTGTTTCACTGCTTACCTGCCCTGAGAGAGAGAGAGAGAGTGGAGATAGAGAGAGAGAGAGAGAGAGAGAGAGAGAGAGGGAAGATAGAGAGAGAGAGAGGGAGAGAGGGAGAGAGGGAGAGAGAGAGAAGAGAGAGAGAGAGAGAGAGAGGAGAGAGAGAGGGAGAGAGGGAAGAGAGAAGGGAGAGAGAGGGAGAGGAGAGAGGGAGAGAGGAGAGAAGAACAGAGAGGAGAGAGAGAAAGAGAAAGAGAGAGAGAGAGAGAGGGAGAGGGGAGGGAGAGGGAGAGAGGGAGAGAGAGGAGAGAGGAGAGAGAGAGAGAGAGAGAGAGAGAGAGAGAGAGAGAGAGGAGAGAGTGAGAGAGGGAGAGAGGGACGAGAGAGGGAGAGAGAGGAGAGGGAGGGGGTGGGGTGGGGGGGGGGGGGTGTTTGGGAGGGGTTAGGGGGAGTGGGGGGGGGGGAGAGAGGGGCTCGGGAGGGGGGGGGGAGAGGTTCTGGGGGGGGGGGTTTTTTTTTTTTTTGGGGGCAGAGGTGAGGGGGAGAGAGAGAGAGATAGGGAGCGGGGGAGAGAGAGAGAGAGGGAGAAGGAGAGACAGGAGAGAGAGAGAGAGCGCGTGCGAGATAGAGAAGAGAGAGAGAGAGGGGAGAGAGAGCTGAAGAGAGAGAGAAAAAGAGAGCAGAAAAGAGAGAGAGAGAGAGGGGGGGAGAGGGAGAGGGGGGGAGAGGGAGAGGGGGGGAGAGGGGAGAGGGGGGGGGAGAGGGGAGCGCGAGGGAGCGGAGTGAGCTAAAGGAGACAGAAAGGAGAGAGAAAGAGAGAGGGAGTGAGAGAGGGAGAGAGAGAGGGGAGAGAGAGAGAGAGGGAGAGAGGAGAGGGAGAGAGCGAGAGAGACGAGAGGGAGAGAGGGAGAGGGAGAGAGGGAGAGAGAGAGGAGGGAGAGAGTGAGAGAGAGAGAGATTGAGAGTGGTGGGAGAGAGAGGAGAGAGAGGAAGAGAGAGAGAGAGAGAGAGAGGGTGGTGGGAGGGAGGAGAGAGAGAGAGAGGGAGAGAGAGGCGAGGAGAGCGAGTGGGGAGAGAGAGAAAAAGAGAGAGAGACAGATCTGAGAGAGAGAGAGAGGAGAGATGAGAGAGAGAGAGAGAGAAGGTGAGAGAGAGGAGAGCATTGTGTTTTATATATGCATACGCGCGCCCTGCGCGCTTGCGCTCGAGTATGGGTAGGAGGTGATGGCGGGGGTGGGGGTGGGGGGTTTTGGAGGTTTTTTGGGGGAAGTCAGTTATCAGCTAGGAGAAGGGAGGGGCTTCGCATTTTAAATGAAAGCAATGGGGTTAAGGCCGAAGACAAAAACCCTAAAAACAAACACAATAATAGCAGGAAATAAAGGAAACGGGTATATGTCTGTCCTGCAGTCTGTTATGAACACTGGCACACGGTGGCATTTACGGGGCCAACCAACCACCAGAGAAATTTACAGTCTTCATCTTACCTGAGCACTCTTATTCTCAAGGTCCCCGCGTCCCTTTCTAATCCTATGCGTTGTAGGGTTGTAGTATATAGTTTTATTCCCTTCGCATAATTGTTAAGGAGAGTGGTGGTCTTAGGTAGAGAGAAGGGATGGATAGCGGGGTGGTAGAACTGGATGGTGATGAGATTAGCGTCCAATCGGTCAGAGACCCTTGCGGACGGTAGAGGGTGGGGGTGGTAGAGGAGGGGGGCAGTTCTATACATCCCACCTCTCTGTTCCTCTCTGTGTCTGTCTGTCTTTCTCTCTCTCCATTCTGTCTGTCTGTCTGTCTCTATGTCTGTCTGTCTGTCTGTCTGTCTGTCTCTCTCTCTCTCTCTCTCTCTCTCAACTCTCTCTCGCTCTCTCTCTCTCTCTCTCTCTTTATCTCCCCCCCTCTCTCTCTCTCTCTCTCCTCTCTCTCTCTCTCTCTGCTCTCTCTCTCTCTGCGTGTATTGTCTGTCTGTCGATTTCTCTCGTCTCTCTGTATGTCTGTCTGTCTCTCTGTTTGCGTCTCTTTCTCTCTCTCTCTCTCTCTCTCTCTCTCTCTCTCTCTCTCTCTCTCTGTCTCTCTCTCTCTCTCTCTCTCTCTCTTTATACCCCCCCCCCACTCTCTCTCTCTGCGTGTATATAAACCTCTATTGCCTCCTTCTTTTCCTTGGTTTTTGCCCTCCTCTTCCTTCTCTTGTTCGTGTTCCTTCCTTGTTTCTTGTTCCCTTCTTGTTTGTTCTTCTTCTCCTTGTTCTTTTTTTTTCTTCTTCTTCTTTTCGTTCTTCTTCTTCTTCCTTTCTTTCTTGTTCTTTCTTCTTCTTCTTTGCTTCTTCTTATTCTTTTCTTTCTTTCTTTTCTTCTTCTTTCTTCTTTCTTCCTCCTCTGTGCCGAGATTCAACGCGAGAAGTATCAATAACAGCCATAAACTTACCTACGGAAAGATAAACTTCAACTCTTTAGCAGCCATGTTCTTTTCTTCGGGGTGACTGTTTTAATTTCTTCTTTCTTTGTTCTGTTCTCTTTTTGCCAATGGTGGGGAGAGAACTCGTCAGATAATGTATTCATCCGCGAGCCCATTGTCATTTAAATGAACGGTCACGTAAACCATCGAGAGAGTTAATAGCTGAAAATGTGTGTGGAAGTGTGTGTGTGTGCGTGGCGTACGTGCGTGTGTGTGTGTGTGCGTGCGTGCGTGCGTGTGTGTGTGTGTGTGTGTGTGTGTGTGTGTGTGTGTGTGTGTGTGTGTGTGTGTGTGCCTGTGCGTGCGTGCGTGCGTGTGCGTGCGTGCGTGTGTGCGTGTGTGATAAAAAATGTTGATTTATTTCGGTGTCTGGGTGTTCTCTCACGTCCACCCCTACTACCCTCTCTCTCCTTCCCTCCCCTGCCTTCCACTGAAACCTCCTCTCCACCACCACCCCCTGTCCCCTTATTTATTTCTCTTCAATTGTCCTTGGTACTACTTTCCCCATAACCTTCTTGACACTATGTTGGAATTTTATCCTTTTTTTCTTCTGTTTTCGTATAATTATATAGTACGCGTGCATTTGGAATTGCGAACCAATTTACAATTTGCAATCCATCAAGTTGAATGTGGTGGTGTCCAAAGCGCTTAATACGTTTTTTGTTTGTGTTTGTTTGTATGGTTTTTTTGTTCCTGGTTATTTTTTGTTTGTGTGTGTGTGTGTGTGTGTGTGTGTGGGAATGTTGTGTGTGTGTGTGTGTGTGTGTGTGTGTGTGTGTGTGTGTGTGTGTGTGTGTGTGTGTGTGTGTGTGTGTGTGTGTGTGTGTGTGGTGCGTGTGTCCGTGTGTGTTGTGTGTGGGTTGGTGTGTGTGTG
>JAGGCT020004207.1:0-47500 GCA_017654935.2 Phymorhynchus buccinoides
CAGCCCAAGAAAGGTGACATCCGGATACGCATTAAGTCAGCATAGCTGAACGATCAGTCTAAGGGTACCGAAACCTCTTGCAAAACACTAGTCCCCATCAACCAATCTTAACAGCCAGACTCTCTCCTTAAACACCCGGATAGCTTCTGTTCCCCCACCAAAGTTCATTAGCTTTGTTTTATTTTCAGTAACAGCTTGAATGGTTAATAATTAACTGGTCCTTTTATTTATTAGGGCGATGATTTATTTTATTTTATACCTTACTGTAGATTATAATCTTTACTTCAGCCTTGTGCCCCACATCACATTCCCTCTTATGCTTGGACGATTTCTTATTTCTTACCAGCTATAAGAGAGAAAACATGTGAAAACCATGATTTTGAAACGTGACGTGGTGGATCTTTTAAAGGTGCAAGTGTTCACTGGCTCTGTCTGGATGATTAATTAATTTTTTTAAAAGGGGATAATTTTAACCATTCTGTGAACTCGCATTACAGAAAAGGCAAAGAATTTGTCATCTGTTTGTGACAATTCACACATCCCCCCCCCCCCCCCCCCCCCCCCCCCCCCCCCCCCCCCCCCCCCCCCCCCCCCCCCCCCCCCCCCCCCCCCCCCCCCCCCCCCCCCCCCCCCCCCCCCCCCCCCCCCCCCCCCCCCCCCCCCCCCCCCCCCCCCCCCCCCCCCCCCCCCCCCTTTCATTGTCCTACAAGCTGTTTTGAAATTGTCCTACAAGTTATACATGTTTAAAATATATGGGCCAGCTGCTTACTATACCACATTGCTCTGACATCACCAGCGGAGCGAAACTCAAGAAAACAAAGCGGATTTCTCCGACAGAAATAAGTAGCCACTACAAAATTAAAATTGTGTGTGTGTAACAAACTTTTTCGAACAAAAAAAACCCACCAAAATGATGGCTCGTGCCCTAGAAACGTCTGAATCAAAATGAGAGTCGAATCCCATGTACTAGGGGGTGAGGGACACGAAACAAGGGGAGAATAAGAAATAATGAAAGGGAATAATTTCATGGTGTGCATGTGTTATCTTGCCTAATTCAATCGGTCAAACAGGGGGAGTTACTCTACCATCAGGTAAATCCCCAGCCCTCGCTTCGTGTGTTTGAGACACACAGCATGTAGAACGCAGTGCATCATTCTAAAATTTGATGTCATTTATATTTTTACGTCACAGTTTGCAAGTTCCATCAGTTTGTAGAAACTGGCCACCCCTTATTTTTCTAAAAAACCGTTTGCAAGTCGCTGACTCGCATCCTGCGGTTTCAAGCTTCGACGCCATTGTAGCATCGTTGCTATGGTATTTGACCGAGTAATGGAGGTAAACAACTCTAATTTTCACGAAGTGCTCTCCCCTATTTTTTTCCGAAAATTGTCTATTGGGGAAAGCAGGGAGTATAAAGCAGATTGAATAACAAAGAAAAGAGAGAGAGAGAGAGAGAGAGAGAGAGAGAGAGAGTGAAGAGTGCGGAGTATGGAAAGGGGAAAAAAATTAAGAGTGTAGGGAGAATACTACAGCGTAAGAACAAGTAAGACACGTCATGGCTTCAACTCTCATGAAGATAAAAGAGAAAAAAACACGAAAATCAAGAAATAATATTTGACCAAAAAATAAAAAATAATAATAAAGAAAGAAAAGAGAAACACTGTTAGCAAAGCAGAGATTCCGTTTCCGGTTATTAAAAAACAAAAAAACAAAAAACAGTGGGAGGCGCCATCCTATTAACTGACGTATCTGCGAAAATGAAAAGACCTCACACGCATGTTCTCTTCGATTCAGTCACAGAACAGTACCAAGCTTTCAGTAAATCGACTACAGTGCACGTCGAACGACTGGGATACAAGAGAGAGAGAGAGAGAGAGAGAGAGAGAGAGAGAGAGAGAGAGAGACTAAAGACTGGCACACTTCAAAATAAGTCCTCCCCACGAACACAATCTCCCACCCCTTAAAAAAAAATGCAATCTTCAACCACTTACTAGCTGAGAGAGCGAGGAAAAAAATAATGAAACAAAAAATGACACGAGCGACATGTATGGATCAAAGAAATCGGTGACACTATATCAAATGTGCTGCCCTAAACCCCCGAATCGACCCAGACCCTTTAGTTCTTAGAGTGCTTTCTATTGGCCTCTGCAACTAGGGTTATTAACGCCCTTAACAGTGAGAGTGAAGCCCTTGCTGGTCAGTGCGGACTAGGGCATTCACTTTTGCGAAAGGCAGCCATTTAGTGGCCTCAAATAGGGTTATTGGCGAGTTATTCCCTTGTTTGGTCAGTGCGCAACCATCTCCCCCCACCCACCAAGGGCATTCACTCTTGCAAAAGGTGTTATTTGCAGTAGCCAATAGGCCTCTGTGCAAACATGAAAATTTTTCACTCTTTCCCCGTAGCAACACAGTGGTTACGCAAGTCATGCTATGATTGACCGATCGCTGTGTTGCCATGGGGAAAGAATGAAAAATGTTTATATGCATGGGTGCTCCTGGGAAATTTCAAAACTCCTGCAAGGGGACGGCCCCGGCGGAGTGCAGGAGCAGCGCACTCACACACACACATTTACTGCTCTTTTTTCACCCCTCTAGACTAGTACAAGTGCTACATTCCTTTGAATATAGCAAATGCTTATAATATTATAAGTCCCTTTTTATTTAAGTATTTGTTTGTGTGTGTGTGTGTGTGTGTGTGTGTAAAAAAATCGTTGTTTCTCAAATTCTCATAATCCGGCGACGCCGGCTCTAGGCAATTTAAAAATCCTGCAATTCAGGACATCCTTAAAGAAGGAGCATCCATGTGTGTGTGCAGTGCGTGTGTGTACGTGCATGCGAGTGTTGAGAATTTGTCTTCACTCCTCCGTTTCACTCGTTTCTTCAAAGTGTAACACCTTTCTCCATACTGTTCTCTTCATTGAGCTGAGCTCTTCAATAAAATAAGCTACGATGGGATCGTGAAGTTTTTCGACTGATGTCAGCATGTTGTCTCGTTTTTCCTTATTGCTATCCCGAGTGCAAAGCAGCACGCGTACACCTTGTAGCCAAAGCCTTGAAGGAATCTACTTCTAGCTTCCATACACTGGGTTAAAGTCAGGCTCTACACTTCAATACGGATCATATCTACGCCGAATCAGTCTCTCTTCCAATGAATGAAAAGGGGAAAATAGCAGGGCTGCCTACCCCTAAAAATGCTTGTCAGTAGCTTTAATTCAGAAATTGTTCAATTTTCAGTAGTTTTCAGTAGTCATGCGGCGCGGCGCAAAATCGCTTCATATGCAAAGCATGACCATAACGTTTCGCTTTGCATGAATTAAGAAACTGAATATGAAGTTTGCGCGCCTATGCGAACTTCAGACGAACCGACATAGAGGCAAGCTGACCTCAAATGAACCAATATGCCATTTTGCTAGAAAACGTACTTTGCAGAAAATCGTAGAATTTGGTTATCAACCGTAGTTCCGTAGCTTATAGTCAAATTCCATAGGAACTACAGAAAATCCATAGGGGTAGGCAGGTCTGAAATAATAGTGTCATGAAATTATAACGAGTCGTCAGTCATTTCAAACATTCTGCTTTGGTTGTGCCTTATATAATACATTAACCAAGAAACGAAACACAAGATTGAACGGAGAAAGCTGAGAGCTAAAAAATATTGCCAATAAATATGTGAGGAGGAGGGGAAAAAACAGAGAATAAACAGGCATTGAGACAGTAGTGTGGGACCCAATGTGTATATCTACGTCAGCTTTGTTGCGAGAGAGTCAGAGAGAGAGAGAGAGAGAGAGAGAGAGAGAGAGAGAGAGAGAGAGAGAGAGAGAGAGAGAGAGAGAGTGATGCTTTATTCAACAGATTGTATCATGTATTGTGTTCTTGGGTGGGGTGAGTGGTGGTGATGGTAATGGTGTGTGTGTGCGTGCGTGCGTGCGCGTGTGTGTATAACCGTGCGTGTCTGCATGTGTGCGAGCGATTACTTTTTTTTTGGTTGAATTTCTTGCTTTTAATTTTTGTTGTTGTTAAGCACATAGACATTTGGTGTATAAATGATTCACTATTATTATTATTATTATATTTGTATTGTTGTAGTTCGTTCTGTTTTACGAGTACGAGGCCGAGGTGTTTACCCGCTTCACTATCTCCGATACTACCGCAGGGCTCCCAATCGTCCCGCAAAACAAGGGGTCCCAGGGACTCCTTCACTTACAGCATAGAGGGTCCTAGAGGCGGGATAGAGGGTCCCAGTGACATTGCGAATGCTAAGAAGAATTTTTGTAGTGCATCCCTGGGGCCCTCTGCACATTCTTTTAGAGGGTCCTTTAGAATTTTAGTACTTCACAGACCCCCAAATGGGGGTCACTGGGACCCCTGCTACCAACAGATCTTTAATGGAGGTTCACAACTCGGAACACCACCTGTCCAAGTGACAATACTAAAAACATTTTTTGTTAAAAATTACCCACCCTACCCCACAACCTGAATTCACAACGCTCAAAAAAGCCTTCCCTCCTTCCTCCTCTTCCCAGACACCGAGATTCACAACTCTTACCTTTCCCTTAACTCCAACTCACCCCTGTGGGGATACCGGGGGGGGGGGGGGGGGGGGGTGTCTTTCGTACAATTAGTTCCCCACCCTCACCTTCTGTGCTTGTAACTTCCTTTAACCCTTCCATCGCCAATGTCGCCTCTTGGCACAATGACTTAACATCCATGTCACTGAAAGGCATCAAATGATGGTCCGTTATCCAATGGCCTCATGTTCTTAATCTTGGGAGGTAAGGACAGGCCCTATTTTATGCACGTCACAGAGGAATCCCCAATATTGCAGACATAATCTTTTCTCTACCCAGGTAAGTTTAATGGACAGTTTTAGCTGAAAAATGGCTGGCGTTGAAAAGGTTAATCTGCCACTCTCTTTACCTCTGCCTTTTCCATTTGCTTACTGTCATCTACTATCTTTCTGCCTTGCTGGGTCCATTACTGATTAGCCTGCCTCTGTACTAGAAATGCAAAGATTTTCTTCAGCCCTAGACGGACCATGCTGGGCCTAACTATTTCTTGCTAGGCGCATAATGGCAGCATGATGCATCTGCGCTCATATGACAGGACACTGAGCGATCGACACAACAACAAAAAGGAGAAACAAACCCTCACAATTCTCCCCTTTCCCTTAACTTCAACTCACAACTCTTCCAAAATATTCTACCAGCAGTTAGGCTGTTATCTCCACGGCCATCACAAAATCACCCTTCTCCTCCTAAACTCCCAAACCTTACGCACAACCATAAACTGACACCACAATCGCTTTGATGATTTTTGCTGCAGGACTTTTCCTTTCCAGACCATAAACTATAATACCGTCTTCACAACACCCACTTCTCTAAATCTTGAATAGAGCAGCACGAGCATGCAGATACTGTAAAAACTGGACTATACGACGCACCTGTATATAAGCCACATCCCTTATATTGACAAAATATTAGGTATTTATTCATATATAAGCCGCACCAGTTTATAAGCCGCACAGAAAATTGTATGTGCACAAACCAACACAAATATAGAAATGTTCCTATCAGAACATGAGTATTTAATCTTCTCAGACACTTTGAATCTGTTTTGACACTTTGAGATTTGAATCTGTTGATCACCAAAACCAGTTTTGAGTCTAAAGAAGCTCAAGCTAGGCTGAAGAATGTGGCCAGGAACAGATTTAATCATACTGATAAATGAAGAATGGAAAAGAAACCCACAGATAAGCCGCATCAGTCTAAAAGCCGCATGGGCCAAAGTTAAGAAAAAAGTAGCAGCTTATAGTCCGCATTTTACGGTACAGATTTCCAGTATCAAATTAAGTAAATTACGAAAGATAATAATACTAATGGCGAGTGTAGAGAATGAAAGGCCATGCATAGGATGGCGCCTATCTTGCGGGAGAAAAAACACACACAAAAAACTATGATGTGGTGGTCGTGTACAGGAGAAATGCATCTTCCCCAGTGAAAAACGTGCCACGGAGAAATTAAACGTGTGGCTAAAATTGTTCAAATTAAGTGATGCAAGGGTAGGGATGGATGGTTGGGGTGTGGGGGGGGGAGAAGCTTTAGCTAATGTTCTTGTATGGACTATTGTAATTTTCTCTGTGTGCAAGACGTTCTGTTAGTGTGTTGAGAGGAAGAGAAAGCCAACTGATCAGTTCTTTCCACCAGACTTTCATACCTGTACATTTGCTGTTGCTTTAAGCTTCTTAAATAATAAAACATCGGTGCAAGAGCTTGCTCATACATTGAAAACAAAACATCATAGCATACACACATACATATATAAGATATATATTATATATACTGTCACAGTAATGGACTAAAATCATACTACTAAAAAAACCGATTTAAAAAAACAAAAAAACAAAAAAAAACAAATTGCAAGACTTTTTTTTTTTTTTTTGCAATGCAAACACACAGATGAATACATACACCCCCCACAAGCACGCTTTTACGCATCTCGTTACCATTTGAAAAATAAAAAGACACAAAACAACCCGCCATCCCCATTCCTCTCCCTTCACCCCCCCCCCTCCCCCACCCCAAACAAACGAGAAAATAATCCATGGTAACGGTACTTGTTGTAGCTGTTTCATCCACCTTTGTTCTACACAGGGTCTTGCTTTCTTGCCACGCATGCTTACGCAGTGGAACAAAAAAAAACTGTATGCGTGTGAAATTTTTCTTTCTTTTTTTTCCTTTCTTTTTCTTGTTGCCGTTTCCTGAAGTTTAGTCGCAAAAAAAAGAAGCCGCCGTCATTATCATAATCGTTATCCATCGCCCCGTCACTGTGTAGTTAGTTGTTTAATTAAACCGACGGGTTCTCCCCGATCCGAAGAGTCCCTCCCCCTTGACATGACGTGAGAGACATGACGTGAAAAAAAGTATGAAGGGCATGACAGCCTGTGTAGTAGGGGTAGGCGCCAGCCTCCTTGTTTTTGTTTTTTTCTAAAAAGCCAATTTTTATTTTATTTTTTAGTTTCACTCGCAGGCAGCGTTGGTCTCTCAGGAGAAAAAAAAGAAGAAGAAAGAAGCGTCCACGGAAGGGCCGAGGGGGCGGGGGGGGTAGGAGGGCGTGGCCTCAATACAGGCCGCAGCCCCGCAGGTTGTTGGCGATGATGACATCCGTGACGGCGTCAAACACAAACTGAATGTTATTAGTATCTGTGGCACACGTTTGATGGCAGTAGATCTCCTTTTGAGAGCTCTTGTTCTTCGCCTCAAACTGCGCCTGGATGTAGGCCGCCGCTTCCTCGTACGTCTGGGAGCCTGGAGACACAAAAATGGCATCAGAAAACGGGGGTTAATTATTTTCTTCAAAGACTTGTCATTGTTATAGGTGCAGTGGAATCCTGCTAACTCAGAAACACTGGATAACTCACAATAATTTTGTTGGTACCAGTTTGACCATCTCCATGCAAAAAAAAAAGTTGTGAATAAAACTTGGCTGGTAGTTGTACCGGAAATGACAATGCGGACTGACAATTTGTGTGATTGAACAAAGCCAATCAAAAGCATTGGCAGAAAGGATACTCAGTAACTCAGCATTGAGAAGACTATAAACACAGCAGCCGTGAATCTGCTCTCGTTAAAGTAAAGCGCGTTCGTTTTGATTTTTTTTGGCGTGACTTGGGTCCACGATTTAATGCATCCAAACCAGAAAAAATGCAGGAATCCTGCAAGACCGCGCTCTAGAATCAACACTGTGTGTATATAGAATGGGGGTGTGTGTGTGTGTGTGTGTGTGTGTGTGTGTGTGTGTGTGTGTGTTAGAATTGCACATCTATCATCTTGTTTTAATCTGCCATCAATTTTGACTAATATGTTTGATTTTTTAAGACCGTGGTTCCCAGGCATGGTAGTGGGGGCAAAGTGGTTTTCAAGGATCCAGGGGGCCGAAGAAAATTCAATAAATGAGTGAAATTTTCACTTTTTCATGCCATTTCAATGCATTTTTTGGTTTCAAACTGTTTCGCGGATTTTCCGCGATTCGTGGAGGTATACCATGCCTGGGTTCCAGACGACAAGATGGCGGCCAATCCTGAAGACTTTCTATCAGCTTTTTCAATCCTGATTTGAGGAACATGCCTGAACTACTTTCACCCATGACTGTATATCGTCAAATTAAACATGTCATCATTAAAAACAAACATGTACAAATTTATTTATTTTTAAATGTATATCTGTGTGCTCTCCATTGTAAAATGTTTTTGGTTCTCCAATGAATGTCGTGTGCTGATCTTACAATACCATCACAAAAACACGGTTAGGTGCCTGCACAAAAACGTAACCTTTTTTTTTTAAAATTGTCATTGTTAGGTATCATCATAACTACCAATGGGGATGCCGGGGGGGTCTTTTGCATAAAGTTCCACCACCTTCTAGAAGTTCTGTGCTTGTAACTTCCTCTAATCTGTCACTCTCTTTGACACAGCCTTTTTTCCCCTTTGCTTGCTGTCATCTAGTATCGTTCTGCTTTACTGGTCTATTCTAACTGCCGCTTTTCTTCTTCTAAAAAATCCTTACAAAAGATTTTCTGCGGCTGAATACGGACATGCTGGGCCTAACCATTTCTTAGTTAAGCGCAAAACAGCAGCATGACGCATCTCTTCTGCGCTCAATATGACAGGAAACTGTCTGAGCGATCGATGAGGGAGAAGGAGAATATCATCACAACATATCGTCGGTGACATTTACAAACCTCGAATCTCGATTTTGGGGGAGGTTTGAGTTAGATACATAGTCAGTTCTTTTCATTTTTCCCGCCACCTTCCACCAAAAGCTCGTATCTCTAACGACTTTCTATCTGGGGTAAACGAGATTGTGAACATAGAAGAAAAACTTGTAAGTCCCAAATTCAGATCTAGTTAAGGACAAAACCTCGTATCTTCGTTCTTTTCAAGTCTAAAAAACCCGTTTTCAGTAATTTTAACAGAATGCAGGACTTAACTCGCAATATCTCAAGCAACATATTCATCATAGTTAATCAATTGTGGCCAGCGCAGTTACTTTCTAAAACAGTTAAATTCGTTTTTCTCAAAACTACCAACATTGAGATATGAGGTTTGTGAATGTCACCGACGATATGTAAGTCTGTGCACCTGCCCACGCAAATTGCAGCGGAAGAAACGTTAATAATTTGTTCAAAGTCTTGTCATTGTTAGAATTTCAGGCAATAGATTGAGGAATCATGGGAAAAAAGGCAGAAAAGCAGGGGACTGTTTCACAAGGGCTAACGTTACATTGCGCTCGCTCAAATCGGCGAAAACGGTCTAAGAAACACCGTTCATTTGCCGATAGCTTTGTTCTTGCCAAACACTGAGCAATTAGTGAACTATCCGGAACTAGTAGGGGTTGAATGCGTTTCTTGTTGTTGATTGGTCCATTAAAGTTTGCTTAAAATATTTAAAAAAATGACCAATCAGACAAGAGCTTGTAATATTCTTCCGCAAACGTTTTCTAAAGTGTCTCTTAGGCCCCGTTTGGCGTAAGCGTTATTCGCGCAGCGACCGTTATCTAGAGAAACTCGACCCTGGTGTCTGAGGACAAAGCCCCCCTGAAGCTCTTTTTTGTGTGTTTAATCCCTTGACTGCCTGAGAAAATTAAAGAAGAAATCACTGGGAAAATCATGCCATGAGAAAGACAACTGATAGAACCAATCTGGCAAGATGGTCTGGGGATATAACTCTCTTGACTGTGTTAGAGCAAAAGCCAGCATGTCAGGGTTATTCCTCTTCATCTGATGACGTTATCAGTTATGTCATCAGGTCAGTACGTGATACGTTGGTGGCAGTCAAGGGATTAATTCAAGCCTTGAAAACTGCATTAGAAATAGAACTGACATATTTAGTTAATTTCGCATTCACTCATAAGAATAAATTCTTTCTCAATAGGAACTGTTCGGAAATAATGAAGGGGAGTAATTTCATGGTATGTGGGAGTGATCTCGCCTAATTCAATCTGCCAAACAGGGGAAGTTACACTACCTTCAGGTAGATCCCCAGCCGTCGCCTCGTGTGCTTGAGGAGACACACAGCATGTAGAACGCTGTGCGTCATTCTAAGTTTGATGTAATTTATATTTTTACGTCACAGTTTGCAAGTTCTATCACATTGTAGCAACTGGCCACTCCTTATTTTTCTAAAAAAAATGTTTGCAAGTCGCTGACTGGCATCCTGCGGTTTCAAGCTTCGACGCCATACCGCCATGGTTACCGTGGTTTTTAAGTCGAGGTAATCAACTCTAATTTTCACGAAATGCTCTCCCCTATTTTTTCCGAAAATCGTCAATTGGTTTCTTTTGTCCTCTTGGGACATCAAAAAAAAAGCTGAAATCAGACCTGTTTACCACCTACACAAGTCTCGAGTAGTCTGGATAGCTGAAATGTTTTGGTGTGAAATGTGTAGTTTTATTCATTAAACCATCAAACAATGTTCACTAAAAATGAGTAATTAGAGCATCATTTTCAATTTTGAAGAGTAGTAGAGGTCCAAATTGAGTAGAATACTACTCGAAAAGAGTAGAATAACTCTTCTACTACCGTCGGCGGGTTGACCCGCCGGTTTACCATATTCCGTTGCTAGCCACGGGCGGGTTTGACCGCCAGATACTAGGGAAACCCCGGTGTCCCCCTTTGTGCTATTTATATCAAGTGACATCACATCCTTTACTTCCGTGACATGCGCAGTTTGCTCAGGGAAAGCACAACCTTCCGCCATCTTCATTTGTAGGCTAAATTTTGTAATTTTCAATCGATTTTCGTCACGTTTTCGACGATGGAAACAGATAACTTTTGGCGTGAACCTCTACAAGATGGCAATCGTGCCGACGAAGCATTTACTGTGGAAAAAGTGGCAGAATCTGAACTTAGGCGAATCAAAAAGAGCATCGAAAGTGTTGAAACGATCTTGGGTTTGCAGCAGCAGATCGACACAGGTAAATTTAGTGATGATTCGAGCGAGTATTTTTTTAATTAATTTTTGAAGTGAGTGTGTGCGAAAATCAGTGCAGCGGCAAAAACAGTAGAAGAGTTAACCCTTTCGCTGCCAGCCATTTTTCAGCAAAAAAATTCCATTAAGCTTACCTGGGTAGAGAAAAAAATATGTCTGTAATATTCGGGATTCCTCTGTGCCATATTTAAAGTAAGGCCTATCCCCACCTCCCAAAATGAAGACAACAGGGTCTTTGGATAACAGACCCTGATTTGATGCCTTTTAGTGACATGGGTGTTAAATCATTGTGGTGCAGAAATGCGATGTTGGCGGTGAAAGGGTTAAACAGGTCTGCAAAGGCTCAGAAATCCCACGCCTGAGAGGGACAGGGACAATGCCCCCGAAAGCTGAAGGGGAAAAAATAATGTATTTTATAAGGGTTTGATAGGCTCTCTTTGAATCCAAACACCAAGCTATGACTTCTTCTTCTTCTTCGATCACTCAGTTTCCTGTCAATTATGAGCGCAGATGCGTCATGCTGCCAATAGGCGCCTAACTAACAAACAGACCCAGCATGTCCGAGTTCGGCTGGAGGAAGAAATGTTTTTGAAAGCGTTTCTTGAAAAAAAAGACAGGATAATGAACCAGAAAAGCAGAAAAATAGATGTTAGCAAGCAAAGGGAAAAGGCAGAGCCCAAAAGAGTGACAGATTAGAGGAAGTTACGAGCACAGTACAAAAGACACCCCCCGGTATCCCCACGGGGGGGCCAAGCTATGACACGGGCAGTGACAAAGGGTGGGAAGGACAAAATATGGGACGGTGAAAAAGGAAGGCTGCTCCTCAATTTAAAAAACACACAAATAAACCGAAATTCAGGCAGAGACATGGGTGCAACTACACAACATGAAAAACCCTGAAAGGCCGGGGTCCAGGGGCAATATCCCCCTGCAGCTGAAGCAAAAAATGATTTATGAAGGTATTTTAGTTTGCTTTCTCCACAATTTATACAAATACTTATTTTAAAGTGTTTCAAAAATACAGCAGACACACCAAGATCTGGTTTGACAAATCTTAAGAAAAGGAAATTCCTTTTCTGGTAAAATTGAAAAACAGGAAATGCTTGTATACCAGGAAAAGTTGCACCCATGCAGAGACCATTAACCCTCTTGCATAAATTTGCATTTGCTACCCGAAAAAAATTCCAGTGTTCAGATTCTTTCACACGTTTTCTGGAAAATCTGTCTTTTGAAGCACACAGAGAGCCATACAGTTACCAGCGCATCTTTGCAAGTGAGAAGCTTCTTCGTAGTGTGTGTGCATAACAGGCCAGAACTTAGTGCGTGATGAAAATGTACCATCAGAGGGGGGTCTCAAAGTGGGGGGGAAGCTACAGGCGGTTTTGGGGCGGCTTGAATACACAAGAGGCAACATTCCCGGAAGGGCGGTTTAGGGTGGAGGGTTAAATTTTTTTTTAAAGCTGAATTAACCCTCTCATGCAGCCCGTAAGCGCCGATTGCGCCCGCTGAACGCCAGGTCTAGTACGTTCACTTTCACTTTCTCCCTACCCACAATGCAATATACTAAGTTAGTTCTTCCTGTTCCTGACTCTCGCTGGTCCGTTTTTGGTTCTTACAGCAAGGGAAAGCACCCACTAGTCTTTTTTAACGGATTTTTCGAAGTGACCCCAAATTGTTTTCTTCTTTCCACGTGACGTGTGCAGTATTGACTCGGCGCGATGCTCGGAGCGCCATTACGGATTTTTTTTTCTATTTCATGGTTTGTTGTGTGACATTGTGTTAGCTTTCGAATGAAAATATCATCATTGCTATTCAATATGCATCTTTCAGAAATGAAATGTGAGTTAGACTTTATTCTGGGTGATTTTTTTAATGAAAAGATTTGGTGTGACGTTCGGAGTTAATTCCCATCTCTCGGGAACTGGGATCGATTTCCAGTTCGAATGGTTGGGAGTCATTGGGTTAAAGAACAATGCGACATGGACAACTAAGACAGGTAGAGAAAAATAGTTTTAAAAAAAGACAGGGATGACAGACATCAGAGACGCCTACCGGTGTACTCGGCAAAGCAGACGGTGAGAGAAGACTTTTTGATCTTCTCCTCAAACAGATCCTTCTTGTTGAGGAAGAGGATGATGGAGGTGTCCGTGAACCACTTGTTGTTGCAGATAGAGTCAAACAGCTTCAAACTCTCCTGCATGCGGTTCTGGAAAAAGCAACAACACAGAATAAGATAGTCAAACAGCTTCAAACTGTCCTGCATGAGGTTCTGAAACAGCACGGAATATGATAAGAGTCAAACAGCTTCAAACTCTCCTGCAGGCGGTTCTGAAACAGCACATAATAAGATAGAATCAAACAGCTTCAAACTGTCCTGCATGCGGTTCTGAAACAGCACGGAATATGATAGAGTCAAACAGCTTCAAACTCTCCTGCAGGCGGTTCTGAAACAGCACATAATAAGATAGAATCAAACAGCTTCAAACTCTCCGGCATGCAGTTCTGAAACAGCACATAATAAGATAGAATCAAACAGCTTCAAACTCATGCAGGCAGTTCTGAAAAAAACAGCACATAATAAGATTGGGGCATTTCCACAAACCAGAGGCCACATTTTGGGGCATTAAAAACAACGGAGGCCACAGTTTGGGGCATTCCAAAAACCGGAAGCCACATTTCAGGGCATTTCCAAAAACCGGAGGCCACACTTTGGGGCATTCTAAAAAACTGAAGGCCACACTTTGGGGCATTCCAAAAACCAGAGGCCACATTTGGGGGCATTCCAAAAAAACAAGGCGGACACATTTTGGGGCATTCCAAAAAAAAATGGAGGCCACAGTTTGGGGCACTCCAAAAACTGGAAGCCACATTGTGGGGTATTCCTAAACATGGAAGCGTTTGGAGCACTCCAAAAACAGGAAGCCAAATTTTGAAGCACTCCAAAAAATGGGAAGCCACATTTTGGGGCGCTAAAAACCACTACCGCATAACGGCAGCATGACGCATCTACGCTCATATGACAGGAAACTGTCTGAGCGAACAAAGAAGGAAGGAAGAAGGGGCACTAAAAAAACACACCAGAAATCAGGATCATACATATGTGTGGTGGTACCATAGCCGATGAGGGTTAACCGAGGTGTGGTTACCGCTACACCTATCTTTAAAAAAATCGGGACTTTACTGGAGTTGCACTGCCTCCGGGCATTGCCCCCAGTATTGTTCCCACCATCTTTGTATTTTAAAATGCCCCATATGGTCGAAAGACCGCAGAGGGCGTAAAATCCTATTTCGTCGGAGTACAGGGGAGGAAAAAAAGCCCCCCCCCCCCCCCCCCACACACAGGACTAGCCAAGGCCAAGAATGGCGGATCCAAGGGCACTCACTGTTGTCTCGTCTTCGTGCAACACCTGGTCATACTCGCTCATGGCCACGCAGAAGATGATGGCCGTCACGTCCTCGAAGCAATGTATCCACTTCTTCCGCTCAGAGCGCTGCCCTCCCACGTCAAACAATCTGCACACACACACATGCATACACACGTTATAATTAACCCTTTCGCCGCCAGCCATTTTTCAGCCAAAAGATACCCTTAAACTTAAATGGGTAGAGAAATAATAAATATCTTCAATATTAGCTAATAACCTTTTTGGAATACTAACCCTATCCCTAACCCTACCCCCCACCCTATAAGACGGAAAAACGCAACGAACCACAACTGTGACAAATCGCGGTGTACTGCAGTACATAGTGGGGGGTAGGGTTAGGTTTAGGGCTAGGGTTAGGGATAGGGTTAGTATTCCAAAAAGGTTATTAGCTAAAAATGTTCCTAAAATACAGCTTTATGTATGGTAAGAAAGGCAAAAACGGAAAAATACAATTAACCGAGAAATGCAGGGGTGGTGGCACATCTTGACCTTTACCCTTTGTTTATTTCCCCCTCCTTTCCCCCTTTCTTTATTGTTTACCACTTTGGAATCTTTAGTTCCTTCGTTTGTTTTGTCTTTTTTACGGATGGCTTGATGGAAAAAAAAGTATATTATTTGCTTTTTCAATGTTCCATCTGGATATAAAATTTTGACTTGACTTGACTTGACACACACACAACAATGCATCAATCGTTATCCATTGAAGTTTGAACATTTGTTTCACTATCACTCAATCGTAGAATACTTTACTGCCAAACAAAATTGTAAGAAGAGATATATATATTATATACAAAAAATACACAAGTAAACCATCATACTGATCTGATTTTCCTGTTCTTCAGCGATTACAAACAGCAGCAAAAATAAATCAAATTTTGATCTGAAATGCCCTAAATCATTTTGATCTTGGTTTCTTTGTTTCAATCAGCGAATTCCATGTTCACAACACTATTTCTTCAACCGCTTCACAATTTATTAGTAACAGTCCAAACTTTATTCACTTCTTCACTGAAAATAAAGGTGACCCAGCAGCTCGAAAGGGACATTAAAGTCACTGGGCTAAATTCCTACAACGAAGTCAAAAATCTCTTTTTTTTAAATCAATTTTGAGTTATTATGCTCTCTAAATAATAATAATAATAATAATAATACTGGATACTTGTAAAGCGTTTTAATCCTGTGCAGTGAGCTCAAAGCGCTGTACAAAGAACTAAACACTGGAATTCAAATGAGTAAGCATATACATCTCATCTTTCGTATCCATATACAATCATCTTTAAGATGGTCTCTAAACATAAAAAAAAAGTGCTTTAAAATTAGTAGGTTGATGCATTTTCTTAGGAAAGGCTAGACTTCAGACTGATTTCTCAAAATGGCCGACAGTTGCCTTACCAACTTTTAATACTCATAACTCTGCAACAAAAAAGGATACAAGAATGGTTTTCATGTCATTAGAAAGAGAATTGTCTGAAGTTTCCAAGTGTGCCATTTTCTCAGAATGGCCATTTTGATGACAATGCCCCTTTCTTGGTCACAAATAGCACCAAAACAAAAACAAACAAAATTCACTGCAACAATTTCAGCATTTTGTAGCGTTTCCTATTAAACAACATTTCAAAGGTTTTGACGAGTTTGTCTGGTATTAGGTATTATTAGGTATTAGGTACTTTATAGTCACAGAGGCGTCTCTGAGAAATTCGGGTTGCTCCTGTCTGGAAAGTGCGTCGCAGCCTGAGGCGCGCCACCCAATTTGTTTTTGGCATGCAATCTTTGTGTGACTGATGAGGAAAGAAAGGGGGTGAGGGTAAATTTTGACCAAATGACAACTTTTTCGTTGCCACTGGGTTTAACATGTGCTAAGTGCATGGGCACATGGGACCTCGGTTTATCGTCTCATCCGAAAGACTCCACGTTCAGACCGTAAGGCCTAGTGCAAAGTGAGAGGAAAAATCCCCTGTACCCAGGTTCAAACTCGGGTTTTCTTGACACGAGGCGAACGCGTTACCACTGTACCACTCTACACAGTACACAGTACCGCTAACAAAGATAGTCACAATCTGCTCCCTACTATTTCAGTTGAATTAAAAAAAATGGGACAAGAGTTGTCTGGGGGGAGTTTGTCCGGGGAATGGGGAATTGTCCAGGGGGGATTGTCCCGACACGCTTTTGTACAAATAATTCCCTCACCTTCTGTGCTAGCAACTTTGAATTTTCCCTTTGCTTTCTGTCATCTACTATTTTTCTGCCTAAAAAAAGTCTTCCTAATAATTTTCTCCTTTGAGCTCCTCCGAAATGGGAATGTCTCGGCTGAATGCAGCGGGGAGACCAGTGAAAACTGAAAACCAGACACATACGTACATACCTTATCCATGATGGCCATATGGCCTGAGGAAACAGGTACACACCTTACCCATTATGGCCATATGGCCTGAGGAAACAGAAGAAGAAGAAGCATTAAAAAAACTGCTGTGCTGTACTCACTTGAAATTTAAATTCTTAAAGGAGAAGTGGACTTCGACGATGCCGGTCGTCTTGACTCGTGTGCGCAGAATGTCCTGTTCTATTGGAAAGTAGTTCTTGGCTCCTAAGCGTTCTAAGTCGTCTAAAAAGCTGAAACAGACACAAAACACACACACAATGGTTCAACATTTGTGGTCGCTGCTTGCTTGTTTGTGCACATTTTGTATGTTATCATTTTCATCATCATGTTCCGTTCCAGTCTCTTATTACTTGTGGCAGCCAATTTTGTGTAATCTACTTGTGTCTGAGCGCCTTGTATAAGCTTTAAGCTTCTTGTGCTCATTCTCATTTGTTTATGTTGCTGCTGCTTTACTATGCGATTCTCAATAAATTTTCATTTAACCCTTTCACCACCAGCCATATTTCAGCCCAAAATGCCCATCAAATGAACCTGGGTAGAGAACAAAATCCATCTGCAGTATTGGGGATTCTTCTGTGGCATATATAAAATAAGGTCTATCCTTACTTCCCAAAACTAAGACAATAGGGTCTTTGGATAATAGACCCCAATTTGATGCCTTTTTAGTGACATGGGTGTCAAATCATTGTGGTGCTAAAATGCGACTTTGGCGGTGAAAGGGTTAAACGAACATTTTTGGGGGTGTTTAAAAGAAAATTAATTTGGGTATTTTCTGAAATTCGGGCTGCTCTCCGGGGGGAGAGCGCATCGACGCAAGTGCAGCGCTGTCAAAGTTCTTAGCTGTTACGGGGCTGCCACACTGCATACCATGCGATCCAACTGTGACATCTGTGAGGCATGATTCTCGTGAAATTCTAACTGTCTGAATGAATCTGATGAAATCCTACTAGTTTTGTTCACTTGTAGCAAAGACTGTATAGGGGAAGACAAGCATCCGGTCTCTTTTCCCTATATGAGTAGTGAGGACAGAAACACTGGTTATGTCCCTTTTAAACGTGACACATTTACACGTCGATAGGCCAGTTGAATTCTCCGTTCAAATTCCAGTCTGAGTTTTTGGATAGCCCGCCGCTGTGAATGGTGTATAACTACCCCACTAACGATAACTCTATCAGCCCGGTTCGCTGTAACTCTTAAGTAGTCCATCTTACCCTTTTAGAATCTTTGCTTATAGTCCCCTGTACACGAATCTGATGAAATATCTGTATTTTTGTATTCTGACAATTTATGTAATCCGTGTATTGGGGTCTGCAAGAGTGTAGACCCCTCTCTCTTTCCCTTTCTCAGGTCTTATTCTCAAACGACTGTGTGTCCGTTATCGTCCTGTTCGTCTTTGTACAGCGTTTTTGCTTGAATGCGCTATGAATGTTTAACATGACCTGTTTACCCTGATATTGGGCTTCGTATATTCAAAATCCAAACAAAGTGTATTTTTTCACAAAATAGGAGTACACCCGATAGAAAAGTTTATGAAAAGAGAGTGCAAACAAACGTGCATACATTTTAATAACAACTTATAGAAATACTGTGTCAAAAGTATTATCCATTTTTAAATTTAGAAGAACACACACACATACAGACAGAGCGCACCAGTTTCCCAAATCTGGCATAATACAGAAATTATAGATTTTTTTTTTTTATTTCATCATATTTTTTCCCATGTACCATATTTTTGTCAAATATGTGTACAAAATATGGCGAAATCTTATGGGTAAACAGGTCTGTTTAACGTGTGTGTGCACTTCGATTTGATTTCTATCAAGATTTAGCGTCGCATAAATACTGTTATGTTGTTGTTGTTGCTGCTATAGTGAACGAAAACAGTAGAATCATTTTTAGACAGAAGTATTTCGCGTGAATCACGACTCGCATCATCACAATCGAATCGCATTTGGATCGTATCGTATTCAGTGTGTATGCCCCTTTAACTAATCTTGGTCATCCACTAAAGAGAAACAGACATGCACAATCTTTTCAACATGTGAATCCGTTCTAGCTTGGCTCTTTAGGTGATTTAAATCTTAACGTCGCATTTTTGCACCACAATGATTTTAACACCTATGTCACTAAAAGGCATCAAATAAGGGTTTGTCATCCAAAGACCCTGTTCTCTTCATTTTGGGAGGTGGGGATAGGCCTTACTTTAAATATGTCACAGAGGAATCCTGAATATTACAGATTTTTCTCTACCCAGGTAAGTTTAATGGAAACGTTTTGCTGAAAAATGTTTGTTACAACAAAAAAGCTCAATATTGGCCACTGCAACTAGAGGTTCTTAGCCCTTTCACCGCCAGCCATATTTCAGCCAAATATTTCCATTGAATTTACCTGGGTAGAGAACAAAATCTGTCTGCAGTATTGGTGATTCTTCTGTGAAATATATAAAATAAGGTCTATCCTTACTTCCCAAAACTAAAACAATAGGGCCTTTGGATAATATACCCCTATTTGATGCCTTTTAGTGACATAGGTGTTAAATCACTGTGGTGCTAAAATGCGACTTTGGCGGTGAAAGGGTTAACGACCTTGACAATGAGAGTTAATCCTTTGTTGGTCAGTATCCAAAAGGGCATTTACTATTGCAAAAGGCAGCCATTTAGTGGCCCCAAATAGGGTTACTGGCGAGAGTTATGTCCTTGTTTGGTCAGTACTCAAGCATCTACCAAGGGCATTCACTCTTGCAAAAGGTGGTCGTTGAAGTGGCCAACAGACACAGCTGCACTCGTAATAATGCAAAATGTGGCATACGCTTTTTGACTTATAAATGTATCAAGGTGAAGATCTGTGTAAAGCTAAAAGAAACGCAATCGCAGTAACAAAATGTTGTAAAGTAAAATGTGGTGATACGTTTCTGACACCGAAGTGATCTGAATCATTATCTAAAAAGCTATCTCCACACTCACACACACGCACGCACGCACACACACACACACAGACACTCACATACTAAAAGGCACAATTTTGCACACACACACACACACACAGACACTCGCACACACATACTAAAAGGCACAATTTTGCACACACAGCATACACAGACACTCACACACACATACTAAAAGGCACAATTTTGCACACACAGCATACACGCACACAAAAGAGGCAGCAAAATGAAGCAAAGTCAGTGGGGCCTACGTACTATTTTGCGGAGTCGTTGAGCTGGTACTCGTTGGAGCGGCCGAAGCACTCCTGCACGCCGCTGTCGGACCATAGTCTCTTCATGGCCGCCAGCAGCTCCTCAGAGAATGGCTCCGTGTCCTCCATCCTCGCTATCACGTCCAGCACCATCTTGGCATCAGACTGAAACATCATTTTAAAACGTTTTGTTACGATCGGTCCAGTAGTTTAGGTGCGCCAGCAGCTCCTCAGATAACGACTCTGTGTCCTCCATCCTCGCTATCACGTCCAGCACCATCTTGGCATCAGACTGAAACAAGTTCCATAATGATCGGTTTAGTAGTTTAGGTGCTATGAACCACGTCCAGCACCATCTTGGCATCAGACTGATTACCCGGCCAGAGGCCGAGGTATTGCGATCGGTTTGTGTGTCTGTGTGTGTGTCTGTCTGTCTGTGTGTCTGTCTGTCTGTGTATCGATTATCTTAAAAACTACTGTTTGGATTTTGATTAAAATTGGCAGAGGGTTTCTGCGACTTGAACAAATCTGGGTGTAGCTGAGAATTGGGATTCAGAACGAGCGGCGTGGGAGCAACGCCACTGTACAGCCCAGAAGATGGGACAGCAAAAAAAATAAATTGGCAGAGGGGTAGACAGCTTGAAAAGGAAGCTTCTTTTCGTTAATCAACACCGTGCTGACCTTGACGTTTGACCTTGAAAACCGAAAATCTTTAAGGGGCCATAACCCACACCGTTGGTGTTAGAGTCTTCAAATTTGGCATGTAGGTACTTTGGCGTATGCCCGTTTTGATGGTGGCATACCGATCAAGGTCAAGGTCATGGTCCGGGAGATAGGTAGGCCTTGAAAGTGGTAGGGGTCTACAAATTGGGTTTTAAGCCATATTTTCCACATTTGTACTTAACAGAAGCGCTTCAGATTGTGTGTGGTACTGTATACCCTAGAGTAGAAAACATCTGAGCATAAATTATCGCCATGATGATCTTGACCTTGAAGTGTGACCTTGAAAACCGAAATTTCCTTCTTTGCGCTATATATTTATTGTCCAAGCTGTATCTCGTGAACTAGAAGACATAAGCTCTTCAAATGTTGTGTCAGGATGTGACACTAACAGTATAAAACATTCGTATATAAATTATCCCCCGGAACTACAATGTTGCCGAGCGGCAGACATGTTTCCGGCCTACTACTTTTGAATCGTGTCGTAAACTATGAAAAGAGAGAGAGAGAGAGAGAGAGAGAGAGAGAGAGAGAGAGAGAGAGAGAGAGAGAGAGAGAGAGAGAGAGAGAGAGAGAGAGAGAGAGAGAGAGAGAGAGAGAGAGAGAGAGAGAGAGAGAGAGAGAGAGAGAGAGAGAGAGAGAGAGAGAGATTGTTTATTGGGGGGGGGGGGGGGGGGGAGAGGACATAACTCTGGCCGGGTTTGCATTGTCACAATGCCTTGCTGCTGCTCGTCGATTCACTTACAATGCGCTGCTGCCGCTCGGCGATGCCCTTGTCTATATTTTGTTTGTGTGTATGGCTGGAGTGATTTGTGAGTTTTTTGAGTAATTCAAAATGAGTTAAGAGAGAGCTACAGTGGAACATACCTCTCGCTCGTTGTCCCCAAAGGGTATGCTGAGCGTGCCCATGGCGCGGATGATGGCCACCAGGGACTGTATAGTGTTGCTGTACACCACCGGCTTGTACTGCTTGTTGTCCTCCGAGGTGAACCCTCCTTCGTGGATGATCCTGGGAGAAAACAGCAACAAAATGCACACGGTCAGCGATCCTTTGAAAAACGCACTACCACTCACAATCGTCAAGTCAACCATCCTTAAGTCATTCAAGTCGTTCCGGACATATATGTCCAGAATTAATAGATAGCTGTCATTTGCTTCAAGGGAAGTAAATCTGTGTGCACACCATACCTTGGTCACTTCTAAACTACCTTAGACCACAATTTTGCCTCTGATTTTGCTTTTGTAGTGGTTTGTTGTGGGGAAACCAATCGGTGTAGAAGTTTTCTATTTAAAGTCTACATATACAAAAAAGTCTGATCTACCACTTCCCTATGTCTAAACCTGAAGTAAAAACTTGTAATCTTCTTTCATTTCTCCTTTTTGTTTGTGTATGACTATGTTTTGTTTGTGTGTATGACTGGAGTGATTTTATTTTAATTTTAATAATTCAAAATTGTTGCGATGAGAACGAGTTAACAGCTTCATACCAAAGTGTGTCAACAATGCTAGAAACATGGTCAGCATGGAAAGCTTTACGTCCACAATGCCGCAAACTGTATAGCCGCAATCAAACAATCCCAACTGACATATCCTACGCACAGTTGAGTAGTTGTTCAAACAAACATCCTATACGTACACTTCAGCAATATCATTCTACCCGCAGTCAAGTCTTCCGAACTTCCCACCAACAGTCAACAATTGTGCAAACATCCCACCCACAATCAGCAATATTGTAAACATCCCACCCACAATCAGCAATATTGTAAACATTGATTCCACCCACAATCAGCAGTCTTGCAAACATTGATTCCACCCACAATCAGCAATACTGCACACATCCCACCCACAATCAGAAGTCTAGCAAACATCCCACCCACAATCAGCTATACTACACACATCCCACCCACAATCAGAAGTCTAGCAAACATCCCACCCACAATCAGAAGTCTAGCAAACATCCCACCCACAATCAGAAGTCTAGCAAACATCCCACCCACAATTAGCAGTCTTGCAAACATCCCACCCACAATCAGAAGTCTAGCAAACATCCCACCCACAATCAGAAGTCTAGCAAACATCCCACCCACAATCAGAAGTCTTGCAAACATCCCACCCACAATCAGCTATACTGCAAACATCCCACCCACAATCAGCAGTCTTGCAAACATCCCACCCACAATCAGCTATACTGCAAACATCCCACCCACAATCAGCAGTCTAGCAAACATCCCACCCACAATCAGCAGTCTTGCAAACATCCCACCCACAATCAGCAGTCTTGCAAACATCCAACCCACAATCAGCAATACTGCAAGCATCCCACCCACAATCTGCAAACATCCCACCCACAATCAGCAATACTGCAAACATCTCACCCACAATCTGCAAACATCCCACCCACAATCAGCAAACATCCCACCCACAATCTGCAATACTGCAAACATCCCACCCACAATCAGCAATACTGCAAACATCCCACCCACAATCAGCAATACTGCAAACATCCCACCCACAATCAGCAATACTGCAAACATCCCACCCACAATCAGCAAACATCCCACCCACAATCTGCAATACTGCAAACATCCCACCCACAATCAGCTATACTGCAAACATTCCACCCACAATCAGCTATACTGCAAACATTCCACCTACAATCAGCAAAACAGCAAACATCCCACCCACAATCAGCAATACTGCAAACATTCCACCCACAATCAGCTATACTGCAAACATTCCACCTACAATCAGCAAAACAGCAAACATCCCACCCACAATCAGCAATACTGCAAAGACCCCACCCACAATCAGCTATACTGCACACATTGATTCCACCCACAATCAGCTATACTGCAAACATTCCACCCACAATCAGCTACACTGCAAACATTCCACCCACAATCAGAAGTCTTGCAAACATCCCACCCACAATCAGCAATACTGCAAACATCCCACCCACAATCAGAAGTCTTGCAAACATCCCACCCACAATCAGCAATGCTGCAAACATGCCACCCACAATCATCAATACTGCAAACATCCCACCCACAATCAGAAGTCTTGCAAACATCCCACCCACAATCAGCAATGCTGCAAACATCCCACCCACAACCATCAATACTGCAAACATCCCACCCACAATCAGCAATACTGCAAACATCCCACCCACAATCAGCAATACTGCAAACATCCCACCCACAATCAGCAATGCTGCAAACATCCCACCCACAATCAGCAATACTGCAAACATTCCACCCACAATCAGCAATACTGCAAACATCTCACCCACAATCTGCAAACATCCCACCCACAATCAGCAAACATCCCACCCACAATCAGCAATACTGCAAACATCCCACCCACAATCAGCAATACTGCAAACATCCCACCCACAATCAGCAATACTGCAAACATCCCACCCACAATCAGCAATGCTGCAAACATCCCACCCACAATCAGCAATACTGCAAACATCCCACCCACAATCAGCAAACATCCCACCCACAATCAGCAATACTGCAAACATCCCACCCACAACCATCAATGCTGCAAACATCCCACCCACAATCAGAAGTCTTGCAAACATCCCACCCACAACCATCAATGCTGCAAACATCCCACCCACAACCATCAATGCTGCAAACATCCCACCCACAATCAGCCAACAAGGCAGAAATATAGTAGAGGACAGTAAGCAAAGGGAAAGGGACGAGTCAATGAGAGTGGACAGATCAGAGGAAGCTACAAACACAGAACTTCCAGAAGGTGGGGGAATTATTTGTACAAAAAACACCCCCACCCCACCCCACGTATTCCCATGGGGAGTTCCTTCGTCTCACTGTCGGTCTAATATTCAGTCCCTTCATCCGTGTCTCTACTTTCTCATCATAAATCTGTGTGTCTCTTCAGTAATATTGTGCAGTTTATTTATTTTTTTCTTACTGATCTGTTAGGTCTTTCCCAAATGGCTTAGTGAGACTTGTTAAAGTGCAGTACACACACACATGGAAAATCGATTAACCACAACATTGTTGTTGTTGCTGACATACTCTGGCTAAAAGACTCCAGGGATCGTCCAAACAGCCGAAGCATTTGAACACTATGAGTACAAATGCATCAGCTAGGGATGAGAATATTACGTGTGTGTGGCCGTTTTTGAATACCCCGCCACGTAGGCAGCCACACTCCCGTCTTCGGGGAAAACCACAACACAAAATACAACAACAGCTTGAACCCATGCAGACATCATCATCATCACAGCAGCAATGAGCTATTTAGGTGGAGTTACTGTTATGGTCCTTAGCAATTGACACCAAGTGGTGCAGTTCCACTGGGGCTTTTTATACTACTTCTTGGCGACACGAAAGGGCGATAATTTTAGGACTGAACTGACCACGCCACCTGGTGACGAGTCAGGGACAGATAATTTTCTGTGGCTATATTATATGCTTACTATTTTATGACAGGCAAAGGCAATACAGTGGAACCTCCCTTACAAGACCTTCAAAAATCAACCAAAATGAGGTCTTATAAGGGAGTGGTCTTATAAGGGAGGTAATTTTAATACTTACAAATAAAAGCAATGTCTGAGAGAAGTAGGTCTTATGTGGGAGGGAGTCTTATAATGGGAGGTCTTATAAGGGAGGTTCCACTGCATAATCTTATGTAGGTGGTGCAAGCAGTCTCAGTGCACGAGACTGGAGCCAAGAATTTTTCAGTATAAAGCCTTGTTTGAAGTTAGTTCCTTAGCAATGGCAACTCAAAAACACTGGATAACTCACAATAATTTTTGGGTCCCACAAGGCACTATAAATAAGTATAATAATCTCTAAATGTTGAAAAGTCTTTTTAACTCAACATATTGGCTATCTCAAAATACAATCATAGTCCCTTCAATTTTGACTTAAAAGCGATTTTTACTGTAGATTTTGCCTTCTATTTTACTACGGTCATTTCCCCCGAAGACGGAGTGTGGCTGCCCACATGGCGGGGTAATCAAAACCGGTCACACACGTAATGTTCTCATCCCTAGCTGATGCATTTGTACCTTAGTGTTCAAGTGCTTCTCGCTGTTGGGATGATCCCTGGAGTCTTTTAGCCAGGGTAAGCAAACCAACCAACCAACTACGGTCATTGTTAAGCTTAGTGTATTGTCTTCATTCACCTCGACAATGTCTTTTTGAATACGGAAATTTGATTTTCTTCACCTGGTTTTTATTATTAAAAAATTCATCTTCGTGTGTTTGTGTAAGTGTAGCGTTTTGATGTTTGTTTGTTTTTTAGTTCAATTAAAAGGGAAGCAAAGTAAGCCACTAGAGTTATCTCCCTGTCGGCAAAGGCAAGTGACTGGACTGACTGAGACTGAGGGAAGAGCAGGAATGTAGGGGTGGGGGAGAGAAAAAAGGATGGGGTGGGGGGGGGGGGGGGGGGGGGGGGGGGGGGTGGGGGGGGGGGGGGGGGGGTGGGGGGGGGGGGCTGTGTTGCTAGGTGTGATGCTGTGGAAAACCCAACATCTAGCTCTGTGTGCTGTCTGACCTTTATTTAACAGATAAACAAACAACAACAGTACAATGCATATTTGGTCCTCCATCAACATTGTTTTGCTTGTGTGTGTGTGTGTCTGTGTGTGTGTGTGTGTGTGTATTAGTGTGTTAGTGTGTGTGTGTGTGTTTGTGAGTGAATGCGCGCGCACGAGTGAGTGTGTGCGCGTGCGTGAACAAATTTGATGTTACTTACAGTTACACAAGTGTGTGTGTGTGCGTGCGTGCACGCTTTAGTGTGTGTGAGTGTGTTTGTGTGTGAATGCGCGCACAAATTGAAATTTGATTTTACTCATGTGCGTGCGTGAGTGCGTGTGTGCGTGCAGTGTGTGTGTGTGTGTGTGTGTGTATGCGCAAATCCCTGAATGCCATTTTGATTTAAGTTGCTTACACAACAAGTATTGTTGCCAGATACATACAAGTGCCAACGTCCTTGGCCAGTGTCTTTTGAAGTGAAAATAAAAGCAAAAGAAAGTGTGCATTTTAAAAAACACTTTTAAGCATTACCACTGGTTCCCCCACTCCCCTCATGATAACAATAAATCCCCCCCCCCTCCCCCCCCATCTCCCTTCCCATATGAATATGCAAACGAATGCAAAAAGATTAGTTTATTTTAATTTCTGTAGACTGAAAATATAACATTCGAAGTCCTCTCGAATCGCAGAGAGACAGAGTGGGAGATGATGGACTTAACACAAACCAAATTGATGAATGAGAGAGAGAGAGAGAGAGAGAGAGAGAGAGAGAGAGAGAGAGAGAGAGAGAGAGAGAGAGAGAGAGAGAGAGAGAGAGAGAGAGAGAGAGAGAGAGATTGATGAGAGAGAGAGAGAGAGAGAGAGAGAGAGAGAGAGAGAGAGAGAGAGAGAGAGAGAGAGAGAGAGAGAGAGAGAGAGAGAGAGAGAGAGAGAGAGAGAGAGAGAGAGAGAGAGAGAGAGAGAGAGATTGAGAGAGAGAGAGAGAGAGAGAGAGAGAGAGAGAGAGAGAGAGAGAGAGAGAGAGAGAGAGAGAGAGAGACTCAGAGAGAGAGAGATGATGATGATGATGATGATGACGGACTTATCACAAAATGTGCAAAAGCAAAGGAGAGACAGAGACAAACTGACGATTTGCCGTCAAAAGCTACATTACAGCCATAGAGACAAGAGGGAGACAGAGACAGACAGACAGACAAGTACTCCACAGAGAGAAAAACAGACAGATAGACAGAGAGCTTAGTGGCCAAGAAAGGAGCCATGGATCCAACAACCACTGGCGCCCGGTCCCAACTCCCAGTCAGCCGGTTTCTCTAACGGTTTCTCTAACGCTGGTCGTCACAGATCAATATTCTGCCATCAGCCACACACACACTTACACACACACACACGCACAAATGCGCACGCTATATAGTAAACCCACCCCCACCCCCACCCAATCCCCTCGTCCAGCTTTTCTCTTCTTATTATTCTTCTCCTTCATCTTCCACTGGTGTGCCATGTTTTCTGTCTGCCGAGACTCTGCTGAAACCACTACTGCTCCAGTGCTAGCCGATTATTTTGAGAGAGAGAGAGAGAGAGAGAGAGAGAGAGAGAGAGAGAGAGAGAGAGAGAGAGAGAGAGAGAGAGAGAGAGAGAGAGAGAGAGAGAGAGAGAGAGAGAGAGAGAGAGAGAGAGAGACAACAGACAGACAGACGCCTACAGACAGACAGCTTGGCTTAAGGCTGTCAGACCAATTGACATAAGCTAGAACACCATGGCTACATCAAAATGTTATGTTCTGCATAGTTATGCGGGGATTGTCTTTAGCCATGGCAAGTTCCTGGCATAGCATCATCAGTCTAAAATCCTCCGAAGTCGGAGTGTGACTGCTCCAGTGGCAGGGTGGTAATCAAAACCGGTCACACACGTAGTGTTCTCATCCCTAGCTGGTGCAATTGCACCATAGTGTTCAAGTGCTTCGGCTGTTGGGATGAACCCTGGAGTCTTTAAGCCAGGGTATGATAACAACATACATTTCATTTAGTGTTAGAAGCTTGCGTTTAGAAGATTATTAATAGTTTTCGCTAGAAGCCTTTCTAAGCCATGATTTTGTTTACCATAGTGTTCAAATGCTTTGGCTGTTGGGATGATATCCCAGGAGTCTTTAAGCCGGGGTACGACAACAACAGACAGACAGAGACAGAATCAAGAGAATGGACAGAGTGACAGACAGATAGTGATACAGAAGGAGAGAGAGAGAGTACTACTCTGAATGTTGGCTGATATGGGAAAGAAAGCCAGGGAAGATACGAGACAGAAAGAATAAAAAAGAAAGAGGCCAAGAGAGAAGGCACGAGCCAGGGAGGGAAAGATTATTGTAAAACAAGGTCAAGGTCACAATTGTGATAACTTATGCGCAGATGCCTTCCTCTCTTAGCGACACACCACCACACAAACTTTGAAGCGATTCTGTCAAGCGGTTCGGGAGAAAATGTGGTCGGAATCATGCACGCATGCACACACGCACGCACGGACGGACGGATGAAACAAAAACAATACTTCCTGAAGCTTTGCTCTGGAACTAACAAGGGGAGAGAGAAAGACAGAGTACAATCATAATGCTTGTGATGAAAACTTGATGCTCAAAAATATTTACGGTCCTACTCCCCACATGTGTATGCAAGTTCTTAAAATAACAGCGCGTGTTTGCACATTCTGTGATTCATGTACATGATTGCACACCACACACACACACACACATACACACAGTCACACACGGTCTCATAGAAACACACAGTCTCTCTCTACCACTGCCACCACCCTCCTGTCTCTCTCTCTCTCACACAGTCAGTATTTTACTGATCATTACCAGTAAACGCGAGCACTGCATTCATGTACATGAATTGCACGCGCCACACACAGTCTCACATAAACACATCGTTTCTCAAGCGCGCGCGCACACGCACACACACAGCCTCACACAGTCTCTCTCTACTCCCTCTCTCTCTCCCCCCTCTCTCTCTCTCACACACACACACACAGAGTCACACACACACAGACACACACACGCACAAACACACACACGTACAAACACACACACACACACACGCACAAACACAACCTAGCATCAATCAGGCTTAAGTGATGCAGTCACGAAGCCATGGAAGCAAAGCACTGGTAGTAAGCAAGTAATACAGGTGGAAGCCATACCTGCAATATCAATCATTCAGCCGCACGCCCACTCCCTCCAGTCGACCGACGCGAAAGCGAAGCAATCGATCGATGAACCATGATGCAGAGTCTGTCCATCTCACCTGACGGGCAGAGCTTTAGTCACCTGCATCCACCCAACCACCCCCCTCCCCCCCCTGCTCTCACCCCCCTAAAACATGTCGCCACTGATCTTACAATTCTCAATGACTCAGTCACTCCTCTTCTTCTTCTCCTGTGTTGCTAGGTCATACGGCCACAATGGGTACTTATTTGGTACTTTATAGTTGTTTGCTGTTTTCGTTCCCTAGCTTAAAGTAAACGCTCTGGGGGCACACCCAGTGCCATGTGAACATTTCGCATGGCCTTGGGTGGGAGGATTACCTGTATGGTTGCTTTTTAAAGGGCCCCGCCACATGGGCGGCCATACTCCGACTTCAGGGGACATACTTTATAGTCACAGAGGCGTCTGTGAAATTCAGGTTGCTCCCACCTGGAGAGTGTGCGTCGCAGCCAGAGGTCGAGAGAGGGTGAAATACCTACCATATTTTTCGGACTATAACTTATAGTTATAGTATTATCATCATCATATAGTAAAAAGCCAACTGTCCGTCCGCGTGTGTGTGTGTGTCTGTAACACAAAACGGGCCTTATAACTCCGCCGTTTTTTGACCGAATCGCTTCAAATTTGCTGTGAGCCCTAACGGGGCGATGGCAACGGCAACCGGGGCGGCCGTGTCATTTGCGCGGTTTCGCAAATGCGCGAAACGCGTATCTGCCGGACTCTCGGCGCCCGTATCTCCGGCGTTTCTGAACCGATTGCCTTCAAATTTGGCAGATAGATGACCGGGGACGTTGACTATCATTGTGCCAAACCGAAAGCGAATCGGTTCAGAAACGTGCGCGCTATACGCCGCTTCACCTTTTCACGAATAACTCCGCCGTTTCTTAACCGAATCGCCTCACATTTGCTGTCAGGCTTGCTATGGCCCAGGCAAAGCCTGGCAGCAAATTGGAAGAGAATCGGGAGAGCGCGTCACTCTCAGAGCAGCGCCAACGGGAAACGGGGCCTTATAACTCCGCCGTTTCTTAACCGAATCGCTTCAAATTTGCTGTACTCAGTGTTACCAGTACTTGGCGTTACCGTTACTAGGCGTTACCAGTACGGTGCATTGCCAGTACTAGGCGTTGCGCTAGTCATATAGTAAAAAGCCAAGTGTCCGTGTGTGTGTGTCTGTCTGAAACACAAAACGGGCCTTATAACTCCGCCGGTTTTCGACCCAATCGCTTCAAATTTGCTGTGAGCCCTAACCGGGCGATGGCAACGGCAACCGAGGCGGCCGTGTCATTTGCGCGGTTTGGCAAATGCGCGAAACGCATATCCGCCGGCCTCTCGGCGCCCGTATCTCCGGTATTTCTGGACGGATTGCCTTCGAATTTGGAAGGTGGGTGACCGGGGACAGTGACTATCGATTTGCCAAACCGGAAGCGCATCGATTACTTAGGCGCATAACAGCAGCATGATGCAAAACGGGCCCTATAACTCCGCCGTTTTTCGACCGAATCGCGTCAAATTGGCTGTCAGGCTTGCAGTGGCCGGGGCAAAGCCTGGCACCAAATGTGAAGAAAATCGGGAGAGCACGTCACTCTCAGAGCAGCACCAACGGGAAACGGGGCCTTATAACTCCGCCCTTTCTTAACCGAATCGCTTCAAATTTGCTGTACTCAGCGTTACCAGTACTTGGCGTTACCGTTACTAGGCGTTACCGTTAATAGGGAGAGAGCATCACTCTCAGAGCAGCGCCAATGGGAAACAGGGCCTTATAACTCCGCCTTTTCTTCACCGAATCGCTTCAAATTTGCTGTACTCAGCGTTACCAGTACTTGGCGTTATCGTTACTAGGCGCTACCGTTACTAGGGAGAGCGCGTCACTCTCAGAGCAGCGCCAATGGGAAACGGGGCCTTATAACTCCGCCGTTTCTTAACCAAATCGCTTCAAATTTGCTGTACTCCTTGTACACCTGTACGCCTTGTAATATGACTAAAACAAATAGTAATAACAAAAAATATACAGTGGAACCTCCCTTATAAGACTCCCTCCCACATAAGACCTACTTCTCTGAGACATTGCCCTTCTTAGTAAGCATTAAAATTACCTCTATGTAATAAAAGACCCCTCCCTTATAAGACCTCATTTTGGATTATTTTTGAAGGTCTTATAAGGGAGCTTTCACTGTAGTAACTAACTCTTAATCTGATTTAATGTAAAATTTGGGGGGTGCGCCTTATCATAAGGTGCACTTTATAGTCCGAACAATACGGCATGTGGCAGTTTTTCTTTCTTTTTTTGTCTCCTCGCTGCATTCACCCAACACTTTCCTATTTCGGAGGAGCTCAAATTAGAAAATTTGGATGATTTTAGAGGGAGGTGGTTGGGAAACCTAGCTATCAATTTGGCCATACCAGGCAGCGGGATTTCTCCCTGCTCTTACCGACTTTCAACTGCTGTGGGATTTTTATGTGCGTAAAGCGCACGGGTCAGACTAGCTTTAAGTCCCCATCCGAAGGACTCAACGTTCAGTTCGATTTTCCTAGTCGAACTAGAAAAAAAGGGCGAGGAGGCCGGGATTCGAACCCTCACGCTGCAGTCACGCATCACATTTGGCAGGCGAACGTCTTCACCACTCCGCCACCTTTCTGGCAGTGGTGATAGATTAGATGAAGTTGTTAGCACAGAACTTCCACAAAGTGGGGGAACTTTTTTGGACTGAAAGATTCCCCTGCAGGACTTCCTAACCTCTGTTGCAGTTTCCAGGGACAAACTGCTTTAATTAAAACCAAGGACCGAGACTTATTTCCAGGGACAAACATCACAATGTCATGTAACAGGGTACAGGCGAAATGAACACTTTTGATTATTTTTAGCAACATTTCTGTGACTGGTTTTTTTCTTCTTCTTTTCAGTCTTCTTGATAATTTTTTGCGCTAATGTGCTTCAATATATATTCAATATCCTTTGGTGTTCTGTAACCCATGTGTAACATGTCTGTACAGTGTCTGTTGTTTTGGGTGTTCCTGTGTTCAAAAGTAAGGTTAGCTAACAAGACAAGTGACTGCTCTACAAAATTTTGATTCTACTCAGTTTCCAGGGACACCAGACAGAAAAGTGGATTCCAGGGACAGGGTGCCATTTTTGACTGTTTCCAGGGACAAATACCCCTTAGGGGGGACGGTTGGCAGCTCTGCCCCTGCATCCCCACAGGGGGGCTAAGCCAATGTAGGCTTCTATGAACAGAACGGGCGCCGTTAGTTCTCTGTCCCAGGGCTCCCAGGGACCCCCATTTGGGGGTCTATGAAGCACTACAATTCTAAAGGACCCTCTAAAAGAATGTGCAGGCGGTCACAGGGATGCACTAGAAAAATACTTTTTAGCATTCACTATGCCACTGGGACCCTCTATCCCGCCTCTAGGACCCTCTATACTGCAAGTTAAGGAGTCCCTGGGACCCCTTGTTTTGCAGGACGATTGGGAGCCCTGAGTCCGTTAATTATTGCCTTTATCTTGGCTCTCAACTATAAACAGTTCTATCAATGGCTGACATTCATTCAACTTGTGTTTTGGGCCAGTAGCAAAGTGTGAGTGAGAGCTTTACATTAAAAAAACCCACCTCAGTACACCTCACTTGACCTTTTGTTGTCCGGCTCTCCATATAGTTTCTTTGCATTTTACGGCTGCCAGAGCTTCAGACTGTCAGGGGGCCCCGGGTCAATGACCCTTACTGACTGACCCCTCATTTTGTGCAGCCAGGGGTCAGTCACTTGACCCACAAAGTCTGCACTAGAAATTTATGCAGCGACGCATTACCGGCTCATTATTTAGGAAATTGACGCCTCATTTTCTGTAATTACGGCTTGTATGTCACCCATGTTTCAGAACAATCTGAAGCTCTGGGCTGCCGGTGCCCAGTTTGACTGACAATTAATGCCTCATATATAGCAGACCTGTTTACCCCCTACACAAGTCTTGAGTAGTCTGGATGGTTGAAATGAGTAGTTTTGGTGCAAAATGTGTAGTTTTATTTATTAAACCATCGGTAAAGGTAAAGCCACCCCTGCATTTCTCGGTTAATTCTATTTTTCCGTTTTTGCCTTTCTTACCATACATAAAGCTGTATTTTAGGAACATTTTTAGCTAATAACCTTTTTGGCATACTAACCCTATCCCTAACCCTAAACCTAACCCTACCCCCCACTATGTACTGCAGTACACTGCGATTTGTCACAGGTGTGGTTCGTTGCGTTGGTTAGGTTTAGGGCTAGGGTTAAGGATAGGGTTAGTATTCCAAAAAGGTTATTAGCTAAAAATGTTCCTAAAATACAGCTTTATGTATGGTAAGAAAGGCAATAACGGAAAAATAGAGTTAACCGAGATAGGTAGGGGGGGTGGCACATCTTGACCTTTACCAAACCATCAAACAATGTTCACTGAAAATGAGTAATCAGAGCTTTATTTTCAATTTTGAAGAGTAGTAGAGGTTCAAATTGAGTAGAAAACTACTCGAAAAGAGTAGAGTAAACAGGTCTGATAGAGTGACCTCACGCACTAAGACATCTTTCCAAAGCACCACCTGTGACACAGACTCACTCAGTACCTGTGGCTTATTGAGTTGTCCAGGAAGCATAAAACCCACAGGACACCCACCCCACACACTACCACTACTAGTACTACTACTACAGTACTATGCTCTCAGATCGAATCCTGGAAACAGCTTGTTATAACACAATTATCATAGCTATGCATGAGAGAGAGAGAGAGAGAGAGAGAGAGAGAGAGAGAGAGAGAGAGAGAGAGAGAGAGAGAGAGAGAGAGAGTATGCATGAGCAAGCGAGAGAGAGAGAGAGAGAGAGAGAGAGAGAGAGAGAGAGAGAGAGAGAGAGAGAGAGAGAGAGAGAGACAGAGACAGACACAGAGAGAGAGAGACAGAGATTGAATTTTTTAATTACAGGTTTCAGTCACTTTTTGACCCCTTGTCAACACCTTTTTAATAGTGGTACAGTGGAACCTCCCTATAACTTATAAGACCTCCCATTATAAGACTCCCTCCCGTATAAGACCTACTTCTCTGAGACATTGCCCTTCTTTGTAAGTATTAAAATTAACTCCCTTACAAGACCCCTCCCTTATAAGACCTCATTTTGGATGATTTTTGAAGGTCTTATAAGGGAGGTTCCACTGTACAAGTAATCAAATTGAGACACCCTGTGATGCTTCTTGCACTCTCTTTCTCTTTTACGATTTGTCTTTGTCTCTCTCTCTGTTTTCCCCTCTCTCATCTGTCGGTCTATCTGTCTCTCTCTTTGCTTGCCTTTCTCTCTCTGTTTTCCCCCCTCTCTCTCTCTGTTTTTCTCTCTTTCTCTCTCTGTTTTCCTCCCTCTCATCTATCCCTCTCTTTTCTTTTGCCTCTCTCTCTCTCTTTGTCTCTCTCTTTTTATCTGTTTTCCCCCCTCTCTCTCTGTGTTTTCCTCTCCCTCGTCTCGCTGTTATCCTCTCTCCCGTCTCTCTCTGTTTTCCTCTCCCTCGTCTCGCTGTTATCCTCTCTCCCGTCTCTCTCTGTTTTTCTCTCTTTCTCTCTCTGTTTTCCTCCCTCTCATCTATCCCTCTCTTTCCTTTTGCCTCTCTCTCTCTTTTTCTCTGTTTTCCCCCCTCTCTCTCTCTGTTTTCCTCTCTCTCTCTCTCTCTCTGTTTTCCTCTCCCTCGTCTCGCTGTTATCCTCTCTCCCGTCTCTCTCTGTTTTTCTCTTTCTCTCTCTGTTTTCCTCCCTCTCATCTATCCCTCTCTTTCCTTTTGCCTCTCTCTCTCTTTTTCTGTTTTCCCCCCTCTCTCTCTCTGTTTTCCTCTCTCTCTCTCTGTTTTCCTCTCCCTCGTCTCGCTGTTATCCTCTCTCCCGTCTCTCTCTGTTTTTCTCTCTTTCTCTCTCTGTTTTCCTCCCTCTCATCTATCCCTCTCTTTCCTTTTGCCTCTCTCTCTCTTTTCCTGTTTTCCCCCCTCTCTCTCTCTCTGTTTTCCCCCCTCTCTCTCTCTGTTTTCCTCTCCCTCGTCTCGCTGTTATCCTCTCTCCCGTCTCTCTCTGTTTTTCTCTCTTTCTCTCTCTGTTTTCCTCCCTCTCATCTATCCCTCTCTTTCCTTTTGCCTCTCTCTCTCTTTTTCTGTTTTCCCCCCTCTCTCTCTCTGTTTTCTCTCTCTCTCTCTCTCTGTTTTCCTCTCCCTCGTCTCGCTGTTATCCTCTCTCCCGTCTCTCTCTGTTTTCCTCTCCCTCGTCTCGCTGTTATCCTCTCTCCCATCTCTCTCTGTTTTTCTCTCTTTCTCTCTCTGTTTTCCTCCCTCTCATCTATCCCTCTCTTTCCTTTTGCCTCTCTCTCTCTTTTTCTCTGTTTTCCCCCCTCTCTCTCTCTGTTTTCCTCTCTCTCTCTCTGTTTTCCTCTCCCTCGTCTCGCTGTTATCCTCTCTCCCGTCTCTCTCTGTTTTTCTCTCTTTCTCTCTCTGTTTTCCTCCCTCTCATCTATCCCTCTCTTTCCTTTTGCCTCTCTCTCTCTTTTCCTGTTTTCCCCCTCTCTCTCTCTCTGTTTTCCTCTCTCTCTCTCTGTTTTCCTCTCTCTCTCTCTGTTTTCCTCTCCCTCGTCTCGCTGTTATCCTCTCTCCCGTCTCTCTCTGTTTTTCTCTCTTTCTCTCTCTGTTTTCCTCCCTCTCATCTATCCCTCTCTTTCCTTTTGCCTCTCTCTCTCTTTTTCTCTGTTTTCCCCCCTCTCTCTCTCTGTTTTCCTCTCTCTCTCTCTCTGTTTTCCTCTCTCTCTCTGTTTTCCTCTCCCTCGTCTCGCTGTTATCCTCTCTCCCGTCTCTCTCTGTTTTTCTCTCTTTCTCTCTCTGTTTTCCTCCCTCTCATCTATCCCTCTCTTTCCTTTTGCCTCTCTCTCTCTTTTTCTGTTTTCCCCCCTCTCTCTCTCTGTTTTCCTCTCTCTCTCTCTCTGTTTTCCTCTCCCTCGTCTCGCTGTTATCCTCTCTCCCGTCTCTCTCTGTTTTTCTCTCTTTCTCTCTCTGTTTTCCTCCCTCTCATCTATCCCTCTCTTTCCTTTTGCCTCTCTCTCTCTTTTTCTCTGTTTTCCCCCCTCTCTCTCTCTGTTTCCTCCTCTCTCTCTCTCTGTTTTCCTCTCCCTCGTCTCGCTGTTATCCTCTCTCCCGTCTCTCTCTGTTTTTCTCTCTTTCTCTCTCTGTTTTCCTCCCTCTCATCTATCCCTCTCTTTCCTTTTGCCTCTCTCTCTCTCTTTTCTCTGTTTTCCCCCCTCTCTCTCTCTGTTTTCCTCTCTCTCTCTCTGTTTTCCTCTCCCTCGTCTCGCTGTTATCCTCTCTCCCGTCTCTCTCTGTTTTTCTCTCTTTCTCTCTCTGTTTTCCTCCCTCTCATCTATCCCTCTCTTTCCTTTTGCCTCTCTCTCTCTTTTTCTCCCCCCCCCCCCCCCCCCCCCCTCTCTCTCTCTCTGTTTTCCTCTCCCTCGTCTCGCTGTTATCCTCTCTCCCGTCTCTCTCTGTTTTCCTCTCTCTCTCTGTTTTCCCTCTCTCTCTCTCTCTCTGTTTTCCTCTCTCTCTCTCTCTCTCTGTTTTCCTCTCTCATCTCTCTGTTTTCCTCTCTCATCTCTCTGTTTTCCTCTCTCTCTCTCTCTTTTCCCTCTCTCTCTCTGTTTTCCTCTCTCTCTCTCTGTTTTCCTCTCCCTCGTCTCGCTGTTATCCTCTCTCCCGTCTCTCTGTTTTCCTCTCTCTCTGTTTTCCTCTCTCTCTCGCTGTTATCCTCTCTCCCGTCTCTCTCTGTTTCTCTCTCTCTGTTTTCCTCTCCCTCATCTATCTCTCTCTGTTTTCCTCTTTCTCATCTCTCTCTCTCTCTCCCTGTTTTCCTCTCTCATCTCTCTCTCTCTCTCTCTCTGTTTTCCTCACTCTCATCTCTCTCTCTGTTTTCCTCTCTCTCATCTATCTCTCTCTCTCTCTCTCTCTCTCTCTGTTTTCCTCTCTCTCTTCTGTCTCTCTATCAATTTACATGTTCATAACCCTTTATGTTACATAACGACTGATTTGGATGGCTGACAATGATGGCACAAGGCATGTCTTTTTCTTTTTCCCTTACGCAAACACACAATACGAATTACGGAATATGCATGCACATAATGCGACAGATTCATACACACACACACACACTGACACACACTGACACACACGCACACATACTGACATACACAACCACACTTTCACCCATACTGTGACAGTCACACACACAGAGAAAAAAGCTTTGCTTAGCTTATTCCTTTATCGTCAATAAATATAATTTTGACTTAACTTGACTTGAGAGTGAAACTGAAACAGTCACACACACACACACACACGCGCGTACATGCACACACACGCATGTACACACACAGAGTCACACACAAAGTCGTTGTTCAATGTTGAGTGCCCACTAAATTTCCTTTTTACTTTTAAAAAGCGGCTTTTGCTTTCTCTCAACAATCAACATGATGTTGATTTTACCTAACATACAATGTAATGATGATGTATGATGATACACAATCTACCTATCTACACCCAACCTTAATTTTTCTTTGCCCTCCCCTCCCCCATCTTTTAGAAAAAGTACTTTAATCCCATAAGCAGTAAAATCGCATAAATCCCAGACTGAAGCGAGTGAAGGAAACAAGTGCAACTAGAAACAAGTGAAAGCGCTAGACCAAGCAGCAGCTCGGCAGCATTTTGAGCTCCTGTGACCTTGATCTCTGACCTTCATCTTCGAACTTGGCCTAGATATCGTAACCAACCTATCGGCATGCAAAATTTGAGGGTCCTAGGTCCCTCCGTTCAAACGCTATCGTGGTAACGCAGCCACAAAGTTAGTCAGTCAGATGGCCAGGAACAGACAGCGGTGAGAACATCAAGCAGCTTTTGCTTCGCAGCTGCTCAATACATCGATGATCATTTCTCTATCAGTACGCTACCAGAGCGTCTTCTTTCGATTTCTGACTCACAAGCATAAAAGCTCACACCATCTTTTGGATCTGATATGATAATAAAAGACAGAACTGTAACCTAGCAAGACTTTAAAATCTCATTTAAATAATGCACACACAAAAAGAAAGAAAAAAAGTGGACCACACACACACACAAAAATCCAAGCGTGAGTAAAAACACACCAAAAAAAACAAAAACCTGATGGGCGCACGCAAGTTCTGATGATGTTGTGCCACTTAGTGTAAAATGAATCAGTGTATGTTGGACAAAAGTGTGTGAGTGTGGGGGGGGGGGGGGGATTGTTGTGGGTGTTATTATTATTGGTGGCGATTCCTTAGCAAGGGGGAGAGAGGGGTGGGGTGGAGAGGGGGGGGAGGGGGAGTTGGTGCATGAGTCGGGGCGTTGCTATCGGTATTATTGATCAGTGATTAACGCCAGTCTTCTCTCCCCCTTAGCTTCTCTCTTCGGCTCCTCGTTCGGCTTCCTTGGTATTGATCAGGCAAGCCAGCCGCCCGCCTGGCCATCCCACCCACCCCCTACCATCAAGTGTAGCAGTGAGGGGTGGGGGGTGGGCTATGGAGGGAGGGAGGAAGGTAGAGGGCAAGAAAGCCTGCTGATTCATTCCATGCTCAGCTATGACGAGTGTGGTGTGGTTGGTGTGTGTGTGTGTGTGTGATTCTTGTGTTTGTGTGTCACCCTCTGTGTGTGTGTGTGTGTGTGTGTGTGTGTGTGTGTGTGTGTGTGTGTGTGTGTGTGTGTGTGTGTGTGTGTGTGTGTGTGTGTGTGTGTGTGTGTGTGTGACTGTGTGTGTGTGTGTGTGTGTGACTGTGTGTGTGTGAGACTGTATGTGTGTGTGACTCACTGACTGTGTGTGTTTGCGCTCGAGTTTGTTTCGTTTTCCCAGTCAGCATTTTTAAAGATGAAATGGTTGGCAACAAAAAAAGTTGTCATTTGGTCAAACTTTAACACCCACCCCTTCCTTCCTCATCAGTTACACAAAAATCGTATGCACACACACAAAAAAAGGGTGGCGTGCCTCTGGCTGTGACGCGCTCTCCAGGTGGGAGCAACTCGAATTTCACAGACGCCTAATACCTAATACTACTTAGTACTAGTACTTTTACTGTGTTACTATCACTGTTGTTCTTGTTGTTGCCTGTCTGTCCTTTTTCCCCACAATGACTGCCAGATAGCAGAGGGGGCAGCTGCTATTCCGGCAGGCTGGGCTACAATTTGTTTATAGTAGAGAAGCCTTGCCCAGGTTACATCCCCACTCTCTCGGCCAAAGGGATTTGAGGACGAGAGTTGATGCAGCACTAGAGCCAGTGCAAATGCCCCCTCGTTAGTCCTAGTCTTCCACAAAAGACTAAGCTGTACCATGATATTCCAACTCTGTAGAAAATCGTATACAGTGAAAATCGCTTTACTCAAAATTGAAGGGACTGAAATTTTATTTTGAGATAACCAATATTTCGAGTTAAAGACCTTTTAGCATAAAGATTATTAACTGGGACCAGAAAGTGATTATATTGTGAGTTACCCAGTGTTTTTGAGTTATCCGTTTTTGAGTTTATATCATGAATCCAGTACCACTCACGAAACCCCTTTTCACTACTTCCCACCCTTTCCCTCACCTTCACCCACTCTCTCAAAAAGACCATTTGCCACGGGTGAGCGACCTTGAATTTCAAGTAAAGTTTTGAAAAAGACAGTTCACGCCAACTATGGACACAATTCTGTTGACTGTCAGAATCTTCGGTGCATTGAAGGCGGACGGTATAACGAAGAAGAAGAACATAGGTGTATCCAGACACTAGTCACATAAGTCTAGTCTATGGTACGACCGCCCGCCCATAGCAAATGCCCCGTTCTTCTTCTTCACCATCGTTCGCTCAGACAGTTTCCTGCCAATGATGACCGCAGATGCGTCATGCTGCCATTATGCGCCTAACTAACAAATAGTTAGGCCCAGCGTGTCCGTCTTCGGCTGGAGAAAGATCCTTGTTAAGAATTTCTTTTAAAAAAAGGGCAGGAGAATGATGGACCAGTAAGGAAGAAAGACAGTAGATGACAGAAAGCAAAGGGGAAAGGCAGAGTCCAAGAGAGTGACAGATTAGACGAAGCTACAAGCACAGAACTTCCAGAAGGTGAGGGAACTATTTTTACAAAAGACGCCCCCTCCCCCTCCGATATCCCCACAGAATGAAACGCCCTATTGAATTCTGATTGTTTCCTTCTTCTTCTTCTTCGATCGCTCTGACAGTTTCCTGTCAATTATGAGCGCAGATGCATCATGCTGCTGTTATGGCCTAACTAAGAAACAGTTAGGCCCAGCACGTCCGACTTTGGCTGGAGAAAACGTTTTTGAAAACTTGTGTTTCATTAAAAAAAAAAAGGAGAATGGACTGGTAAGGCAAAAATATAGTAGATGACAGAAAGCAAAGGGAAAAGGCAGAGTCCAAGAGAGTGACAGGTTAGAGGAGTTAGAAGCACAGAACTTCCAGAAGGTGGGGGAACTTTGTACAAAAGCTCCCCACCCCCCCCACAGAGTGAAACGCCTATTAAATTCTGATTGTTTCTTATACCAGCTACAGCACTCCCTGGTCTATTGACCCCCCTCCACCCCACCCCACTCCCATATTCCCTCAACACACACACCAACTTCCACAGAAATTTCCCCTTTCCTTTCCAAATTGGTCATCATGATAAATTGATTGCACGTGTACACGACTGAAGGCATGTGTGTGGCATGTGTTAGGTGATGCATGAGTCTGGTGTGCACTGGAGGAAGAATGGTGATGACTACTTGTGTAAGTGTGTGTAAGTGAGTAGTGTAGTTGTGCGCATGGAGACCGTAAGAGGTGTGTGTGTGTGTGTGTGTGTGTGTGTGTGTGTGTGTGTGTGTGTGTGTGTGTGTGTGTGTGACAATGTGTGTGTGAGTGTAGTTGTGTGCATGGAGACCATAAGAGGGGGGAGGGGGGGGGAGACAGTGTTAGTGTGTGTGTGTGTGTGTGTGTCATAGTGTGTGTGTGTGTGTGTGTGTGTGTGTGTGTGTGTGTGTGTGTGTATCATAGTGTGTGTGAGAAAGAGAGAGAGAGGAGGGGGGAGAGAGAGAGAGAGAGAGAAGAGAGAGAGAGAGAGAGAGAGAGAGAGAGAGAGAGAGAGAGAGAGAGAGAGAGAGAGAGAGAGAGAGAGAGAGAGAGAGAGAGAGAGAGAGAGAGAGAACTCGGAAAGTTTAATTGTACATTGGCCTTGGGCCACAATACAATATTTGGGAGGGCAGACAAGGGGTGAAAAAATAAATCATTCAAAATTATCATCAGTAGTAGACATTACAACAGCATGCACATTCGTTCTTGCAGTTACTATAATAATTATATATAATAGCAATTATATTACAACAGTTAATCCAACAGTTATGCAGCTTAGTTACCCTCTTCAGTCAATTACATTCAGTCGCTTAAAACAACCCAGTGTAATGACAACGACTCTAACTTAATATTAGTCTTTTCCTTCTATTTATCGCATGAAATATAAATCTGGACAAATTATGTCTATGGTCTGAATTTTTTGCTTTGAGCAATGTACAGATGGAAACATTAGCTGATTCCTTGAGAAATTTAGTTCTTAAATCCTTATAAGTAGAACATTCAAATAAGAGATGATGTTCATTTTCTGTTTGGTTTTTACAAAATGGACAAGATTTAGCCTGATCAGAAGTGGAATATCGATGGACATTATTATTAAGCGGAAGGGCATTTAATCTTACCTGTGCAACGGCTACTCGAAAACAAAATGAATCCATGTTTAAAATATATGTTTCTCTTTCAAAGACGGTCTTAAATGTTCTATAATTATCATATCGGTCACGGTCTCTGATAGTTCCCGACCATTCTTGTATAAACATATCAATAAGTCTTTGTTTGAAAATGCTTAAAAACATTTTTGTATCTCCTACACCTTGCTGCAACCAGACAATGTTAAAGCCAGTTAAACATAACATTTCTCTTATTTTGGACACCCAACACTGCCCACCAGTGTGTGTGTGTGTGAGAGAGAGAGAGAGAGAGAGAGAGAGAGAGAGAGAGAGAGAGAGAGAGAGAGAGAGAGAGAGAGAGAGAGAGAGAGAGAGAGAGAGAGAGAGAGAGAGAGGGGGGGGGGTGAAGGGAAAGGGAAAGAGAGACAGGGATTAATAAGCGTGTAAACTGAGCAGATTTACACAATGAATTCACATCACAGGGTTCCTGATTTTTTCCTCTCCTATGCCTATGGGGTACACTCACCCCCCTGCTTACAGTTTTAAGGGGTACTTTCACTCACCCCAGTTTCAAATTTTAAAGGGTTTAACTTTAAGACGAAAACATTATAAAAAAAACCCACTTACCTGCATCCTTATGAGGTACATAACACAGTTGAAAGAATATATATATATATAATTATACATAAGAAACGATTTTATTGGATGCTGGAAAAAGGGTCTGCCAATGAGCAATGAGCTTTCAAAGATTAGAACTTTCTGCACAATCTTGTAGTTTTAGATCTAGGCTAGTGACTCCAGCTGGATGAATGAAATACAAGCAGCAAAAAGTAAGGACTGTGTTAACTCACGAATCATCATTTTAACGCGTTATCTCACCCACCCACCCTTCTTGAGATTTCAACGGTAAATCTCAAGCATGGTTTGAGATTCTGGGGGTTGATATAAGAGGTCTAGTGTGTAAATATTCACAATCTCTACATTTTCAGGAACCCTGCATCAATAAAAAAGACATTGACAATTGTGGAGTATTTTGTTGTTGTTGTCTTTCACTGGCTTAAAGACTCCAGGGAATGTCCCAACAGCCGAATCACTGGAACACTATGGCACAAATGCACCAGCTAGGGATGAGAACATTACGTGTGTGGCCGTTTTTGATTACCCGGCTACGTGGGCAGCCACACTCCGACTTTGGAGGGTTGTTGAGTATTTGACAAGGTTTGTTTTTGTTTTTGTTGAAATATGTCTGTGATTACATTTCTTATTATTGCTTTAAAAGATGCCAAGGGACTTTTTTTTTTAAACAGTGAAGGTTTAGAAGAGAGAGAGAGAGAGAGAGAGAGAGAGAGAGAGAGAGAGAGAGAGAGAGAGAGAGAGAGAGAGAGAGAGAGAGAGAGAGAGAGGGGGGGGGGGGGTCGCAAAGTGGCATCACCCAACATCATTATTCAAGTTATATTGATGACCTATGTAATAATCATGTATGCATGCACTTCAGTACACAAAACACAGATGTGATGAGTATGTATGCAAACATTATTGCATGCATGCACGCACACACCCCACACACACATCAAACACACCGCAAGCAATAGAAGTGACTACATGTACTCCATCCTGTATCACAGTATCAGTGACAAATTCACTAAATCAACCCCATTATATTCCCCCGTGGGGATACCGTGGAGAGGAGGGGGGGGGGGGGGGGGGGTGTCTTTTGTATAAATTGTTCCCCCACCTTCTGGAACTTCTGTGCTTATAGCTTCCTCTAATATGTCACTCTTTGACTCTGCCTTTTTCCTTTGCTTACTGTCATCTACTATCTTTCTGCCTTACCGATCCATTCTCCTGCCTTTTTTCACGAAACACTTTCAAAAAGATTTCCTACAGCCGAAGTCGGAGTTGCTGTGCGCGATCGAAGAAGAAGAAGAAGAAGAAGAACCCCATTACTTAGCAAAATCACAATCCCTTCGGTGTTTTATGGAGCCTACAGAACCGCTTATATCTAAAGCCTTTAATTGATATTCAAGGTCATTCGCACCTGGCGAATGGTCTATTCCACTTCAGAAAGTGCCGGCAGCTACAATTCAACAGTTTTTTTAAAAATGTCAACCCTCACCCCCATCCCAAATCTTATACAGTGATGAACAGAGGATAAAAAAAATGTTAGGACAAACTGTCCCGAGACAAGAGAAATCAATAGGACAATGTCCTAGCTCTGGCATAAATCAATAAAACAAAGGGTGCCAGTGTTAAAAATGTATTCAGATATTTGTCCTGACAGGGGAGAACACAATATGACATTTTCAATTTGAATAGGTCAATGGCCTATGACCAGGGCATCACTGCTTATAACTAGGACACTGCAACAACCATGTTTTGCTAGAGTGAATGCCCTTGGTAGCTGCTTGAGTACTGGCCAAACAAGGGAATAACTCTCGCCCATAACCCTATTTGAGGCCACTAAATGGCTGCCTTTCGCAAGAGTGAATGACCTTTTCAGTACTGACCAACAAGGGATTAACTCTCACTGTCAAGGGCGTTAATAACCCTTGTTGCAGAGGCCAATAATGTGATCCCATATACACAATCTTGTTTTCTTCATTATGAGACCTTTTGGGCATTTGCCATGGATGCACAAACAAGCAGGCAGGCGCTCTTTCAGGCGGCTTAATGGAGCTCACCTGCCAGAAAGACACGCCCACCCCCCACCCCACCCCCTGGGCCCTTAATTGGTGGAGAAGAGGTAGGGTGAGAGGCTGGGGATGGGGGTACCAATGGGGATATGTGCAGCTGTTTCTCCCCTATTGGCCACTGCAACTAGGATTATTAACGCCCTTGACAGCGAGAGTTAATGATCAGCATCAACTATCCAAAAGGGCATACATTCTTGCAAAAGTCAGCCATTCAGTGGCCTCAAATAGGGTTATTGGCGAGAGTTATTCCCTTGTTTCGTCAGTACTCAACCATCTTCCCCCACCCACCAAGGGCATACACTCTTGCAAAAGGCAGCCATTCAGTGGCCTCAAATAGGGTTATTGGCGAGAGTTATTCCCTTGTTTCGTCAGTACTCAACCATCTCCCCCCACCCACCAAGGGCATACACTCTTGCAAAAGGCAGCCATTCAGTGGCCTCAAATAGGGTTATTGGCGAGAGTTATTCCCTTGTTTCGTCAGTACTCAACCATCTTCCCCCACCCACCAAGGGCATACACTCTTGCAAAAGGCAGCCATTCGGTGGCCTCAAATAGGGTTATTGGCGAGAGTTATTCCCTTGCTTGGTCAGTACTCAAGCATCTACAAAGGACATTCACTCTTGCAAAAGGCAGCCATTCGGTGGCCTCAAATAGGGTTATTGGCGAGAGTTATTCCCTTGCTTGGTCAGTACTCAAGCATCTACAAAGGACATTCACTCTTGCAAAAGGTGGTCGTTACAGTGGCCTATACCAACATCATGTACTAAGCATTGCTTAGTAGGCGTCTTTTACTCCACAAGTAGCCTGGGCCTGTATTCACATTGAGATAGCATGAGACTTAGCATCATGCTAACTTAGAAGCTCTTCCAAAAGTCCTTTCACCGCCAAAGTCGCATTTTAGCACCACAGTGATTTAACACCTGGGTAACTCTCCTGAAAACTGGGTCATTGTGACCTATCCTATTTATTAAACAATAAAAAATCAAATCAAACAATGAGATATCATTCATTTGTGTATTTCAGCTCTAAATAGTTGTAAGAATCATATAAAATGTTTCTTTTAGCTGTGCATTTACCAAAATGTGTTTAATAAACAATTTTGTCTTGAAAAATGGGCATTTTGGGTGCTTAGTTTTGTGACATGCCCAACAGTCTTGCAAAAGGTTTCTATTTTTTCAGAAACCACAAAAGATTCTGCACACATATGCATGCACACCCAAGATGAGTAGTAGTCCTTCCTTTATAGCAACAATTTTGTGGATTTTACCAAAAAGTGTGTTTTAAAATAACATTTTAAATACCAGGTAGCGCTGACAACATGTGGTGTCCTCAAATATAATAAAAAATAATGCAGATTTTCTTTGCATCAACAATCTCTAAGACCCATTTTTTTCTTATTTAGTTATCCAAAAACATATTTTTGACAATGTATGTGCATGAACAGTAAATATAATTGTTAAATAGATTTTTTACAATTTTTTAAAAATCTTTGGTCATTGTGGTGTCCACAAAATGCGTTGTCAGCGCTACCTACATAATTAAAATTTTCACCTAGGGACTTCTTCTGCCCAAGTCAAAAGTTTACTACTTTCAAACAACTACTAAAGATCATTATTCATACAAAATTTCAAATGTGTGGGATGTTTTGATTGGTCAAGAGAGCACAAAAACAGTATGGTGTCCACCCCTAAAAGGCCCGTTGTCAGCGCTACCTGGCCACTGAATGGGCCTTCTATGTGTAGAATAGCTTGTTCACAGTTAAGTTCTTAACCATAAGGCCAAATTTGCCAATACAATACACATTTATTCTTGTAGCAGACATATCTTTCAATTCACAAGAAATTTAATTCATACAATTTTCTTTTAGTGGATGGATGACAATGGCGTCCTTGTTGTTGTCTGTGTTGCCCACAATTTTTTTCTCAAATTTAAATCTTATTCTTTTTTTTTTTATCATTGGATACATATAAAAGTCTTCATTTCAAAGTAATCTGTAAGTTAAAAGTGATAAATGCACCGTAAAGTCTGTTTAAGTAGGTGAAATCATGTAATGATAATGGAGGACACCATGTTGTCAGCGCTACCAGTTGGTGTCCCTGTTGTCAGCGCTACCCAGAAATTATTTTTGTTATTAAGCTCTTTATATTTTACTTTTTTTTCTATCATTGAAAACATGTCTTCATTTCAAGGTAATCTGTAAGTTAAAAGTGATAAATGCACCATAAAGTCTGTTTAAGTAGGTAAAATTATGTGGTAAAATTAATAAAGGACACCATGTTGTCAGCGCTACCAGTTGGATGTCCCTGTTGTCAGCGCTACCCAGAATTTTTGAATTTTTATTAAGCTCTTTATATTGTAAATTACCGTATCTATGGGTTATTCCTGGTGGTAATGAAACTATTCTAACACATCCGCTATGAAAAATTGTCATTTTGAGTGGTGAGACATTATATAACGACATTTTGATATGAACCATGGTAATGTGCATAGATGACACAAACCAACACTAGTATTTAAACACATTTCTTTTGTATTATTTTGCAAATGAAACCATTTGTAAGTCTTTATTTCAAGAAAGTCTGCCATGTTAAAGAGAT
>JAGGCT020004208.1:0-15900 GCA_017654935.2 Phymorhynchus buccinoides
AAAACTTAGCTTTGTAATCTCTATCCTAGACACCAAATTATATTGTGCGTGTATTTTACTTCATACGTCATAGCCAGCGGAAGTTTTTGGCTGCCATCCTGGATGACATTTTTTAAATTATCCTTTGAGGGATCTGGCACAACACATTTTTTTAAATCCCAGACATGGCTTCATTGACCACAGAAGTAGTAGAACTAGTGACGTCTGACACCTCATTTAAGGGTCTCATCAGGGATCTCATGGAGGCACTCACAGAAACAAACGTGAGATCCCATAATAGGGGATCCAACACCCCTGGTGCAGTCTAATAAAATGAACATCCCGTCAGATGGTCAGCTTTATTTACTTTTTAAATCAAATAAAACAATCACAGATAGAACGGTAAGAACGCTTTCTTGCAAAGATAAAAGGGTCAACTGTAATAGGGTATTGACTTTTTTTCTCGATTGCACCAGTGATGTCTGACCCTTTTGAATGGGATGGATGTCGAGTTCAACTTTAAAATTAAATCAATTCAGCTCTGCTCTTGCATTATGTATGCCAAGACAATACAAAAGAGAAAAATCCAACAAGATAGCATTAAGTTGTTTTCATCTACAAGAGAAGTCATAGAAGACATTCAAAAATATTGTTGTTTATAAAATGTCAAACTGTACATTTTGAGCAATATCAAAGTAACAAACAGTTTCAGGGAAACTGTTTGTTTGCTTTTTCATTTTGTTTATTGTTAGATGTTGACTGTTGATATCATTTATTTAGCTATGATAAGTAACAAAATTATGTTACGCAAATCATGCCTGATACGAAAGTGATTATTTTTTACCCTACAACGAAAATTGTTTCGTTTTAGTAGAGCTGCAAAGTGAGACATGTTTGCTTGATACAATTCCTCGCCTGACCCAGTGACAAAAAATGTCTTGGGCTTCTTCCTTCGTGCACTTGTCAGCTTGGACAGTGCGATCTGTATTTGACAGAAATTGCTTCAACCGCTGTAGGCGCTGAAAACGAAGATTTTCAAGCCTCATGCTGAACATGTACAAAAGGGGACTAATGGCAGAATTGAGGGGTAGCACTAAAATGGCCATGGCCACATTGACCTCACTGGTCACAGAGTGGCCAGTGGAGGCCAACAGGCCCAGAAATCCAACAGTTGTCCAACACAGACAATCAGACACTGCAACATAAAACTGATGACGAGATGCAGATGTTTCTGCGATGCTTCCTTCGTCGATGTTGATGTCTGACAGTTGATTGCTTTTAAATGATTTGTAGATTGTGACTTGTCCGACTGCAACAAGTAAAATCAGGAGAACATTTGGAAAGATAATAAACTGGAAGAAAAATGGCTGATCAGAAAACTTTTGTGTGTTTATTGGCAGTGGAATGCAGATGCCATTCTGGCCGTAGAACTGCCAGTGTGACGTCATGGGCAGTAAAGGCATAGCAGCCAGAAGCAGCCCAGCAGTCCACATAACAGCACACACAATCATCGCACTGATCTTGTGGAAGTGAAGCCGACAGGTTGGGAAGTTTAGAACCAGAACTCGATCCAAAGTGATGAAGAAGATTATGAAGATTGATACTTCCATGTACAGTATTGAAAATACACCCGCTGCGTGACATGCTATACTCCGTTTCCACGTAACATCTTTCCATAAATAAATACCTTCGTATACTCGATCGACCAGGGTTATTATAGCTAAATCCACTCCCATCAGGATGTTACAATAACACAGGTTTGAGATGAATACATCAAATCCTTTCCAAGCTTTCTGTCTCAACGTTATCACTTGAATAACCAACAATATCACATTGCCACAGATTGCTGAAAGCATATACAGCACAATGAGTACACGGTACACATTTGATTTCAACAAGGACTGACATGAAGATATTTCATCAGAAGGAGCGTGGCACTGGTCGGAGATAAAATTCTTTGGAAGAATGTCCTGACAGCACAGTTTGTAATTGTCAGCAAACACAGTCTGTAGCTGTTCTGAGCCTTCAAATATGTTGGCAGGGAAATCAGTCATGGAACAGCCACGTGCATCCAATACACGGAGATGTGCGAAAGAATAACTGCCTTCAAGGAAAGCACGGTCCACACCACAATCACTTAGATTCAGCATCTGAAGATTGGGAAAGAGATGTAGCAGTGCAAGGTCAAGGTCCTTCATCATGACTTGGGACACGTCCAGTGATTTCAGTTTGTGATGCAGAAACGAAAACCCATCAGTGGGCTCGATGACTGTGGTCAGTGGATTATTAGAAAGAACCAGGTGGCGCAAGTTAGGAAGAAACTTCAAATGTTGATCAGTGATGGAGGTCAGATAGTTTTCACTCAGGTCTAAAATGTGCATGTTTGGGAGCTGGTGCAATGTTATATTAATCAAACCACATCTTGACAATCGCAGATAGATAAGTAATCTGTTCATTGACACATAAGAGTATTGTAGACCACTGTCGCTGGCATCTAAAAAGCGTATATTTGGATAAGATGATGGGGACATTATGTTGCTACAGAAAAAGGCCTGACCATAGCACGTGCATTGCTCAGGGCACGTGCCATCACACAACAACTCGTCATCTCGCTGAGGACACTGGTAAATTCCATCACACACATGTTGGGGATGGAGACACACACTGGATGCCCGACAACGGTATAATCCTGGACAAGTGTATATGTCACAGTGCTCTTCGTCTTCATGCTGGGGACAGTCATAGACGGTGTTGCACCACACAAAGACGGGCATACAATGGCCATCATCTGCACACTGAAAGTGGGTGTCTGGACAGGGAGATGATATATGGACAATAGAGCTGTTTATTTTCTGCATTGTCACTCTGCCATAGCCATCAAACTGAACAACAGCAGGAGGTTTCGTGTCATACCACATGTGTTCTCCAAACCCCCCTGTGCACATTTCTCCTTCATCAGTGTGGTCACTGCAGTCAGGAAATTGATCACACCTCCGAATTGTGGATACACACTGTCAGACATTCAGAAAATAATAATGAAATAATAATTTGCAAGTTAATAATATAAACAATCTCAAGGACTGGTGACAAACTTAATTTGGTGAAGTTTCCTCGGCCTTTGACTTTTTACAATCTGGTGAAGCCGGGTTTATCAATGACGAATTGAATAACTGGTTGTATGTTGTGCAATGCTGTCATGTTTCACACTGTTTGAGAGATAGAAAGAGAATGAGAGAGAGAGAGAGGAGACAGGAGAGAGAGAGAGAGGAGAAGAAGAGAGAGAGAAGGAGAGAAAGAGAGAGTGACACAGAGAGAGGACAAAAGAGGCAGAGATGAGAGAGACATACAGACAGACAATGAGAACAAGAAGTGAGTCAACCCATACTAAAACCATAGACCTGTTTGATTATTAACATTTGAACATTAAGTCCACGACACTCGGGGGGGGGGGGGGCCCGGCATGTACAAACACAGAGCTTTTCAATCAGTTCCGTGCTCACGACAGTCAGTGTGTGTTGACTGGTCGCACACGGCAGTGTGTAGGAGGAGAAAGCCCGTGGCAAGATGGCATCCCCCCCATCAGACACGTGATCCACGTCATTCTGGGCACGTGCACAAAGGTGGCAGCGGCGTTACGGGGCGCGTCAGCTGCACAGGAATCAATGACGTTAAGCACATTCTGCTTCCCCCACCAACAATAATGACTGGGGCCTCGCACGCATGTCGTGCGATGAGCCTTACGGTGTGAAGTCTACGTGGTGATCTTCCCTGGCCATTGGAATTAAAAAATCCGTATTAAATATTCCGTTTCATTCCACAATTCTGAAGAGGGTGATTGTGTGCACGATTTATAGTCAGTATAGTTGAGTTGGCATCGCTCTCCGTGGGTGCATGCTGTAGGGCAATTCACAAAAGGAACTTCAAATGTCAAAGGCTTTTGTCATCATTGTCTACTTAAACTAAGGCCCCATATTTTGCGTCAGCCAACATCGTGCAGCACACGAAAGTTAAAAGCATTACCTGGCTTAGAGATATAGCCTGTGTAGTAGGCAATGGTATTATCATCCAGGTGGATCCACAGTTTCCTGTACCTTGTATCATCAAGAAATCTTTATTACCAATAGTTCTTCAATAATACTAGCGCTGCTCCATAGGACAATGTACCACTAGACCAATTCGAAGCAATATCGCTCGCTGGACTGATTGCAAGACCTTTGTAGAGCTCCACATACGATATTAATTATAGTTATATGTATATCGTAATTATTTAGTTACAGTGGTAATTTGTCACCGAAGCAACCTCTATAACCACGGCATATTACAAATATGGCGCACCAACTCACCGTACAACTCACTCACACTAGGTAGGAAATGCGTAGAGATACTCGATGGAGAGTAGAGAGAGGGGACAGAGCGAGAGGAGAGGGCAGAGATTGAAGAGAGAGAGAGAGAGATAGAGGTAGTCCAGTGAAAGTGAAGTGTGTCCTAGAGCTGTAGTGGAAACTCTAACAGCAAACCTCTGTGTGTGCAATTAAAGTCTGCCCAATAGTGTTTGAGAAAATTAATCCTCAGACACACAAACCACACACACAAGCTGTGTTGTGTTGGGTGCCGACCGATAGGGAGGACGTAGCTGGGTGCGGGATGATTTTTGTGTATGTATGTGAGGGCGTTTTGTGTGCTAATGTGGTACGTGTTCTTTAATCTAACGTCTATCCACGTTACAGTTATCTTATATCTGAATTCTACATGCTCTTTTTAATATAAATCTGATACTTGAGTCCTATTTCCGGAAAGAAGTATCGATCAGGATCTAATGTTTGTAAGTGGAGTAGAAACACTCCAGCAATGTTTTTTCCTTCGTTCTTGAATGTCATAATAACAATAGACATTAGAAAGTTGACCGGTGTAACCATCTCGTTTAACTCCCCTTCAGTTTTAAACTCCCCGGGAGTTAGAATAGGCACGTGCCCAGATTAACTCCCGGGGAGTTAATCCAGAATGACTCCCCCTCCGTTCCAAAATGCACACAAACTGCCCCCCCCCGGCCCCCTTCTTCAAATAGACAATTTCTTAAAAATTAAAAAATGTCACCCCATACCCACCCCTTAGTGTTTTATGTACAAATAGTTATCTCGCCTTCTGGAAGTTTTTTGGTTGTAACTTCCTCTTTTGCTTACTGTCATCTACTATATTTTTGCCTTACTGGTCCATTCTCCTGCCTTTGTTCGGAAAATTCTTTCAAGGATTTTCCCTCTCAGCCAAAAACGGTATGCTGGGCCTAACTTTAACTTAGTTAGGCGCAATAACAGCAGCATGACGCATCTGCACTCCTATGACAGGAGGCTGTTTGAGTGATGGACGAAGACAGAGAAGGAATATACAAACACATTGCATCATAATTTATTGCTCTTGAATCGCTCAGTCTTCTGTCATGAGAGCGAAGATGCTTCATGCTGCTGTTATGCGCGCAAGTACAAAAAACCCGACAAGCTTAGCTTTTTTGCTTTATTGTGTGAAACTTTTCTAACTTTGATTAGTGAAGCCCCTAACGGCAGTATGGCGCATCTGCGCTCATATGACAAGAGGCTGTCTGAATGATCGACGAAGAAGAAGAAGAACACATTACAGCATAGTTTCTTCTTTTGTGATCGCTCAGGCAGTCTTCTGTGGTATGAGTGCAGATACGTCATGCTGCCGTAGTGCGCCTATTAAAAATAGGCCCAGCATGTTCATATTTGGCTGGAGAAAATATTTTAAAGAATGTTTAGAACAAAGGCAGGACAAGTGGACCAAGGCAGAGAGATATTTGATGACAGTAAGCAAAGGGAAAGGGCAAGGTCAAAGAATGATAAATAAAAGGGAGATACTGATTAGCAAGGTGGGGAACTATTTGTACGAAAGATCACCCGGTATGTCCACGGGGGATGCATTATATTTTGAGGGGGGTGGTGGTGTCATTGTTTGCCTGTTCCGAAATGACTCCCATCCGCTTTCCTTCTTCGTAGTAAGATAATATAAACGATCATAATTGAAGAAGAAAAAACAAACACACCATTAAACTTTCCTCTTATATAAATATATATATATATATATGGAGGGTTTGCTTTAATAAAACTTTTGTTTGTGTCCAATGTATGTGTTTGTGAACCTAAGAAACAAACTCAATTACTATAACTTTAACTTTACGATTTGTTCTGTGTTCTGAAAAGAAGAAAATAAAATCTAAGTGTGCTGATTTACTTTTTCTCCAATGGGGGAGATAGACAATGCCTATGCAAAGACAGCTGTTTTGTCTTTGTGAAAGACTCTTCAGTCTGCATGTCGGCCTGCAAAAGAATGTCCACAGTGAATGTTCAAGCTGAGCTAGAAGACATTCTACAAGAGAATGGTTGTCCTCTTTGCACCAGATTGAAAGTGACAGTCCACAATACAAGCAAACCAGATAGATAGATAGATAGTTATAGAGAGAGAGGAGAGAGAGAGAGAGAGAGAGAGAGAGAGAGAGAGAGAGAGAGAGAGAGAGAGAGAGAAAGAGAGAGAGAGAGAGAGAGCGAAATAGAGAGAGAGAGAGAGAGAGAGAGAGAGAGAGAGAGAGAGAATGAGAGAGAGAGAGAGAGAGAGAGAGAGAGAATCACACAAAAAGAGACAGAAACAAAGAGATGGAGACAGACAGACAACACAGAAGGAGAGAAGGAGAGAGACCCAGAGACAGACATTTGCAACAAATAAAGACAGACAAAATAGAGAGAGAGACATAGAGAGGGAGACAGACAGAGGCATACAAACAAACAAGAGACAGTGATAAAGACACACAGATCAGAGAAAGAGAGACAGACAGGCAAGAGAAAGATACAAGAGGCAAAATGAAATGAAATAGTGTGACAGACACACGAGAAAGAGAAACAAAAACAGACAAAATGTAGAGAGACAGAAAGAGGGAGACAAACAGAGGTGAACAAACAAGAGAAAGTGAGAAAGATAGACAGATCAGAGAAAAAGAAACAAACAGACAAAATGTAGAGAGACAGAAAGAGGGAGACAAACAGAGGTGAACAAACAAGAGAAAGTGAGAAAGACAGACAGATCAGAGAAAGAGAAACAGACAGACAAGAGAAAGATACAAAGAGGCAAAGTGGAAAAAATCGGGGGTCAGTTTTCTACGAGGGTCCCTTTTCGCCGGGTGGCCTTCCGTAGAAAACAGTTCCCCTCGAGGTGTAGAATATTGATCCGGGTCTGTATTCGCTGGAGAACACAGACCCAGGGGTTGCTTTTCTACGGGGGTTGCTTTTCGCCGTAACACCGGCAACTACGATAAAGTAAGAATAAGTACCTTCGTCGTCTTTGACTGCATTCCCAGGCTATATGTTTATAATGGGCGAAATACATTATGTGTCCGGTTTTCAGCTTTCACTGGTCTTTTAAATGCAATCAGCCAACACATCGATTTCGGAGGAGCTCAAATGGAGAACATTACTTGTAAGATTAAAGGTATGAAAATGAGTCAATAAGGCGGGAAAACAATAGATGACATTAATACATGGAAAAGGCAAAATCAAAGAGATTCAGTTTACAAGAAGTTGCTAGAACAGCGCTTCCAGAAGGTGGGGGAAAGAAGTGTACTTAAAGATCCCCCGGCGCATCCTTATGAGGGGTAAAAGAAAGTACCAACATTCTTGTTGTAACTGCAAGCCTGACACCACATTAAGTAAACAGTTAACACTAAATCATGATATTTTCTTAGCTGACACCATAATCTCAACGTTTCATCAGAATCCGTTCATAGGTTTATGAGTGGATCGTTCACAAATAGAATGACAGACAGAAACCAAACAAAGAAAGCGAGAAACGGGATATCTTTGGCATAAACTACCGTACATGTAAGGAATAGCAGCATCGACAATGACCATTCCAATCCATACTATGTATCTATCTATGCTGAACAAGACTTGTCTGACGGCCTCCATTTCCTGGTACGTGCTCAGACTGGCTAACTGTGCTCCACGGAGCCTGCACTGAGTGTCTGCATACTGCCATGACACCCAAAATTTCCTTTTACGATTATACAGCACGTAGAGATAACAACCATCGCCAATAGTCAAGCTGCCCACGCCACATCCACCGCTGGTGTAGGAACAGTGTTCTTCATCCTCCATCCCCACGCAGTCTACCAGCATGTTACAAGGGAAAGCATGGTTTAATTCTGATCGTGAAAGCATCGAACAGTTCCACAGGCCATCAGCCAGTTCTTGTGACAAAATAAGACTTGGAAGACAGTTGTTGTGGCCGAGAAGATTTGGAATACAAAGAAAAGTTAATTTTGAACCCAGTGAGTGGAACACCCGTTGAACTATACAGTCTAAAATACAGACGTCTTGAGTAAGGTTCATATATGTCTGGACCAGGTTGAGAAGTACTACAGTATTGTGCCAGAGTTCTGACGAATTTCGCATTGTCATAAACGAAGACAGAGAATTCTTTGCAGATGGTCCACGTTCGAGAAATGTTGAAGTGGGCCATGCTCACCATAATGACATGACTCAATGGAATGGAGACGCTGGTCCATATATCCATATTCAGCACCATTGGTGTCACTCCATCCCAGTCTGGTGTTGTTATAGAACCTACAACAAATGTACATATTATCTGTGCCTTTTCTATCATGAAAAGATCAAACCACAGGAAACAGAAAAATATTACATATAATTACATATTAAATATTCATTCTTATAGGGACTTCAGCGTGAATCTTTAAAAAAAAAGGGGGAAAAAGAGAAAAGGAACAAGGAAAAAAAAAAGTTAGAAAGGAAGGAAAAAAGAAAAGAAAGGGTTAAAAATGAAGGCGGAAGTGGTGGTGGTGTTGCATGATGAGTGACCAAGATAGCGGAGAGCGGATGAATGATTGGGTGTGGTGTGAGAGTTACATATTTGTTGTTAATGTAAATTTATGTTATTTTGATACATCTCATTCTTATTTTCCATGTGCGTTGTACAATGCCAATGGACAATAAAGAAACTTATGACTTATGACTTAAGAATGCCACATCATAGTCCCAGGAAATTTAACTTTATTATTTGAAGATCTACTAGAAAATGAGTGGTTTATATGTATTACTCTCTTCATTCTTATTGTAACTATATATCCTAGACAAGAAAATTGAAGGTTACTATAGTCTACAATTGATTTTAATTGTCTTCAGAAATCAGCCTCGTCTTCTTCGCTTCAGAAATAGAGAAATGTTTCATATTTACAATTGAGGGCTGTCACCTCTGCAGGAATGTGTTTTAGAACTTAATTCTTCAAACAGAATTGTACATATAAAGTCATTCACACACTGGTTTACAAACATTTTTCTTTATTTCTAACTAAATAAAGACAATTACCCGGAATTTATCTTACTTGTTTTGGAAACTGAACTGATATTCACCATTTATCTGTTTTCTACGTAGAGGCTAACATGCATATTGTAACTACCGAAATAAATCTTACCCTTGAAAGCATCTGCAAATGTTGTGCGTAAAAGTTGAGCTGTATTAACTACAGTGGAAAAGCGGATAATAACACTAAAATTGGCGGTTGATTGGCTTCCAGCCAGGTGATAATAGTTGATGGAAATGTTTACACGGCTCCAAGGTCGAGTAAGAATATTGAACTGGATGTTGGCGCAAAGTCAGACAACTGGAATAATTGTCTTCTATTTTGGGGGTCAAATTGGTTTTCATCGTAGGCATGTAGCTTTAATAACTTTGAGAATTTACCAGCCAGTAGGACATGGTAGAAATGAAAAATAAAGCCTGCAAGAGGCGTCAGGGAAATGGTACACGTGAACCGGCCATGGTTCTGGTGTTCTGAAGGCAGGTCCGAAGAGCTGAACACTAGAGAACCAGACATTGCTGACGATGTCCACGTTTTGTTCTGCATGAGACACTCTGTGATGTTGTGGGAGTTCAGCACCAAGGTAGAGGGAGCTAAGGGTTGAGAAGGTGATGAGTTCTGGTTTAACGAGCTATTTTTGTCACATGCACACCTTGCAAAGCAACGTTGAGTAACTGACTCTACGTTATGACATTCACCATGACTGAGGTAGGAGAGGAAAAGGAAGAGGATGGGTCAGTACATGGCTATACGTATGTGATTAATTACCCGTTGAGAATGACATTAAATGAATTTCTTCAAACAAGCATAAGATCTCAAGTCATCAGCAACATCGGACATGGTTAATGATGAGAAAATCGCATCACTGTTTCGTAATAACATCAAGAACATCACTATAATAACATCATTTCATAACTTACTATAGCTTTTCTCACAAAAAAGTAGTTAAAAGAACAAGAAATTCATTTCAGGTAGGCAGGCCTAAGCTCTTTACCGCCCCACGAAAGGGGATTTGAAAAAGAAAAGGAAACAGAAGCTGCTGGAAACAATTTTTGCTTGTTTGTTTGTATTTTTGTTGTTATTATCATTATGTTTTTAAAACACACCTAGTGTGCAGCGTGCCGGCCTGTATGATGTTAAGTGTGTGTGTGTGTGTGTGAGTGTGTGTATTATAGTACTATATATATATATATATATATATATATATATATATATATGTGTGTGTGTGTGTGTGTGTGTGTGTGTGTGTGTGTGTGTGTGTGTGTGGGGGGGGGGAAGTGCTCATGTGGTGTGTGTGTGTGTGTGTGTTTGTTTGTGTGTGTGTGTGTGTGTGTGCGTGTGGTATGCTTAACATGTGTGTCGTGGTGTGTGTGTGTGTGTGTGTGTGTGTGTGTGTTGTGTGTGCGTGCCTGCAGGGGTGTGTGTGTGTGGTGTGCGCGCCTTCATGCACGCGCACATGTGTGTGTGTTTATGTGTGTATGTGTGTGTGCATGTGCAGGCATGTGCGTATGGGCGTGCGCGTGTGTGTATGCGCGCGCGCGTGTGTGTATTTGTGTGTGTGTGCGTGTGTGTGTGTGTGTGTGCGTTTCTTCTCGTGCCCATGCATTGCCCTCATGCGAAGCCTCATACATGCGAAGCCTCACACAGATTCAAGTGGGTATCTCACGCCTGAAAGTTATTTTTGTATGCCAGGCCAAGACATATCTTCCTGATGAGCTGACTTTAATGTCGTACTGTTCAATGTTGTGACAAGTAGGCTTTTGCATTATAGTATTTGGGAAATGAAAAGTGTGTTTAATACTGCTGATAATTTTAAATCACATGGTTGTTCTGTGTTGCGTCATATACAAGGACATTGTTTTTAATGTATTGTGTCACCATTGACGACCACAACAATAATTATTTTGTTTATCTCTCTCTTGAATTGTGTGAGCGTCATGCAAGACTGACGCTGGCTTGTAATATAGGCCTACCTGTGGTAGCACAGCTAGTGAGTGAGTGTGTGTGTGTGTGTGCGTGTGTGTGTGTGTGCGCGTGTGCGTGTGCGTGCGTGTGTGCGTGTGCGTGTGCGAGCGTGCGTGCGCTCGTGCGTGTGTGCGTGCATGCGCGCACGTGTGCATGTTTGTGTGTTTGTGTGTATGTGTGTGCAGTGTACGTGTGTTTGTGTGTGTGTTGCGTGTGTGTGTGGTGTGCGTGCGTGTGTGCTTCCGTGTGTATATGGCCCATGTGTGTTCTTTCAGCATGCTTTAGCTTACATTTAACCCAAGCCCTGATTACTTGCATAAATGCTTGACCAGTTAAATAAGTCTTTGGCTGGACAGAGCAACCAACATAGTTGGTTGGCCATGCAGGAAATGTAATTCCATGCCTAGCTATACAAAAGCCGACGTTGTTGGATGTGATATGATGATTGTAGTTCAGGAATGATCATAACTATCCCATTGCCCATGTGCCTTGCTCCTCTTCCCTGTGTTGTTTCACCTTTACCTAATCTTAGATTACATTGGTTACTTTATCTTTACCTTATTCCAAGGTCATTTTTCCTTTCTTTTTGATGCTCAGAGCTTTCTGATTTTCTTATATTTGTTAAAAATTGTTTTGTGATGTAGGGTTTGGGTAACCTTGCCGTTAATGCTTGCCTCTACATAACATTACTTATAATGATGTGTGTCTGAGGCAATTTGTATTTTCTCCTGGGGGCTTTATTTACTTTCTACGAGCCAGTAACTATTCCATTTTGTCATCTAGTGTGCAACTCCCTCCCTTTCCATGTCATTTATAGCAACGATTATTGGTGTCCGGAAGACATTGATGTGTTTATTTACGTTCACAATACTGGCTGGATACTGTCATATTTGACTCCCATGTTGTCCGGCTGCTTTGTTCCTTTTCTTTTCTTTTTTCTTGTATTTGCAGAAACAGTTTCGGTTTTTGGTTTCTGCAATCCTTACTTTGTTAGAGTTTTTGAACCTGTTGACATTGTGCTGCACAAAGTGTGCACCTTTTCTTATTTTACGAAAACGGTTCATTTAAGTTTTTCCACACCTTATCATTTTTTGCTGTACTTCATTAGTTTTCTTGAGAGACATGATGTGACCCCACCCTTGCAGTTTCTGTCTGCCCTGGCCTGTTTTTTGTGTTCTGTGCTGTTGAGCACAGTGACTTAGATGGCTGTGGATTTGAACATGTACCGGGCCAGGGTGGGCCTGTATTATCCGAAGGCTCTAGCTAAGGTTAGAAAATTATCCAGCATTGATAGACTCAACTTTATATCATTGTTAGCCTTGTTGTACCTGCGCACTAATCACAATGTAACAATTTCTGTATTTATTCATTTCCTTATCCATAGTCACCATATGGATGTCTTTTCTCTTTTGAAATACAAACTCTGTCGTGTTGTTGGTAACAAAGTGACAGATGACAACATGTTCAAGGTGTTATTTAATGCTTGTTTTTGTAAGCAGTCTCTGTTACTTTTGTCTGGTGACATTGAAACGAACCCAGGTCCTAATGCCAAAGATGACTTATTAATAATGCATGTAAACAGCCAAAGCATAAGGCATAAAACTGACTTAGTGGAAGCTGAATACAACAAGTTTGACATAATTACTATTTCAGAAACTTTGCTTTCTCAAGCAGATACTAATGAGTCGATTAATTTAAATAGTTTTCATACTCCTGTTCGATGTGACAGGCCCAATGACCCCCACGGGGGTGTCGCTATATATGTGAAAAATACCTTGTTTTGTAAATATAGGCCTGATCTTCATGTAAATGGTCTTGAGGTAGTTTGGATTGAAACAAAGTTAAATCAAACAAGTCTCTTAGTTGGATCCTTTTATAGGCCTCCAACCTCCCTTGTTCATTACTGGAACTTGATTGATGAAAGTATTAGTAAAGCTAATGAAACATCCTTAAAATTTGTTGTTCTTGGTGACTTTAATTCTGACTTTTTGAAGCCTCCTTTTTCTCATCTTTTAGGTATTTTAAACCAATACCATCTATCTCAATTAATTAATGAACCTACTAGGATCACTGAAGCTAGTTCAACCTGCTTAGATTTTATTATAACCCAAAGTTCCAACATAATAACTTCAGTTCATGTTTTTCCTCTTGTATTAAGTGATCATTGTGTTCCATGTATTTCTATTAGGAATACTGTTTCCAAAGACCAGAAATTCAAAAGAATTATTTTTGATTATAAAAAGCTAGATAGTGAAAGGTTCTGTAATTTACTAAATGATATAGATTGGAACAATGTAGTTCTGAATAGATCAATTGATAAGAGTGCACAGTTGTTTTCCGAAATTATAATTGAAAAAGCTAAAATGTGCATGCCAGTTAAAACAGTCACTGTACACCCCAACGATGTAGCTTGGCTAACAGACGAAATTAGATTATTAATAGAAGAACAAATAGAAATCCATAGGCAGGCTAAATTTAGCAATGACCCTAATGATTGGCTTCACTTCCGACGGTTTAGAAACTATGTTACCACTATGGAAAGACAAAGACAAGAGGAGCACATGACAGAACTAGAAAATAAAGTTTCAAATTCTTCTAAATTGGAAGTTGGTTACTTCTTTTTGGAAAGAGGAAAGGTGTTAATGCTAGTGAAATTCCACCCATTTTGTCCAATGGCACTATTTATTACACTCAATAATGAAAAAGCTGACATTTTCAATGAATTTTTTAATTTCACAATCCACTGCAGAAAATGAGGATGATGATTTACCAGATATTCCATTTATAGATGCATCTCTTTCAGAAATTGAGTTGAACAATGTTCTTGTAAAGGAAGTCATAATAGGTTTAGATAAGAACAAAGCAGTGGGGCTTGACCTTGTCCATAATAAGTTGTTAATTGCTGCTTTGCCAGTCATTCTTAATTCCTTAACAATGCTTTTTAATAGATGTTTAAATGAAAGTAAATTTCCCTTAGCTTGGAAGACTGCCGCATGTCAGTCCTCTTCATAAAAAAGCATCGAAAGAGTTATGTACTAACTATCGACCTATATCATTACTTAGCTGCGTAGGTAAGATATTGGAGAGATGTATTCATAAACATGTTTTCCACTTTTTGTCACTTAATAACATTATCACTCCTTGTCAGTCTGGGCTTACCCCTGGGGATTCCACTGTCAACCAGCTTGTGTGTATCTACAATGATTTATGTTCATCTTACGACAATGGAATTGCAACACAGGCAATCTATTTTGATATTTCTAAGGCTTTTGACAGTGTGTGGCACAAGGGTTTCATTCATAAACTTAATGCTAATGGCATAAGAGGGAAGCTGCTTGAGTGGTTTGTCGATTATCTTTCTAATCGTTTTCAGGCTGTTGTTATTAAAGGCAATAAATCTGATTAATAAAAAGATATCTGCAGGTGTTCCTCATGGATCTGTCTTAGGTCCTCTTTTATTTCTGATATATATTAATGATATTGCAGAAGGCATTCAATCAATTATTAAAACTGTTTAACCCATATTACACGAGGCATGTAATTAGGGCGAATGTCGAAAGGCATCGCCAGTTTTTCCCGGTGGGCAGAAGTTATTAACATCTAGGCTGCTTACATAGAGAAATTCGATTCGTTATGGTTCTAAACGGTTGGAAAAAATTGTAAATGTATATATGATGATAGATTAAACTAGAGCTATTAAACATTGTATTACGTTGAGGCTACAACAGCACCGCTCTTTATTAAAAAAAAACATATTAAAAAAATAAATAAAATAAATACAATAAACAAAAAAAAACCACTTTGACATTTGGCTCAAGTGCCAGGTAAGACATTAAACTATACCCTTGGCAAAACAATGAACCCCACAGAGGGCAACGCTTAGGGGGGGGCATCAAAACACTTCTAACATAAACTTAAACACACCGGCGGGACATTCATATTAAAAGCATAATTAGTACTGTTACCATGTTAATATCATGTCTTGAAACGCATAAACATAAGTTGAGCAGAAAAGCATTATAAATTATGTATAAATCCTTTCTATTACCCCATTTTGATTATGCTGACATTATATGGGATAGTTGTACTGACACTCAGGCAGCTTCCCTCGAAAACGTACACCTTGAAGCCATTATAACTATTATTGGAGCTGTTCGTGGCACTAGCCATCATAAATTATACAATGAATCTGTTTTTTCTTCTCTTAGAGAAAGACGATGTAGACATAAACTTATATTCTATTTTGAAATGATTTTTGGTCTGTGCCCTGACTATCTCTCAAGTTTAATTCCTGATTTGGTTTCTGTAAGAAACCCGTACCATAGGCGAAGACCTTCAGAGAGAATTGTTCCACCTTCTAGAACAGAATTGCATCATAGATCATTTATTCCATTCACTACAGAACTCTGGAACACTCTTCCAGAAAAATTTAAAAGTTGTGATTCCCTTAGTGCCTTTAAACGCATTATATCAGCACAGGACACTGTTATACCTGCATATTTCTATTTTGGCAACCGCAAAGAACAAATTTTGCACTGTCGTCTTCGCCTTGGCATTAGTGACTTGAATTATGATTTATT